>BDUI01007780.1:45468-74310 GCA_002335545.1 Apodemus speciosus
AAACCTTAAACAAAAAAACAAACCATAAAAATGGAAACTGGTTGAAGAAAATTTTGAATCTAAAAAAAAAAAATCCTGTCACAGACTACCCAGGACATCTGGGATATTATGAGAAAACCAAATCTAAGAATAATAGGAATAGAGGGAAAAGAAACATGGTAAGGTATAAAAAACATTTTCAGCAAAAACCAAAGAAGAAAATGTTCCTAACCTCAGAAGGAGATGTCTATCATGGTACAAAAAGCATACAGAACACCAAATACACTGGACCAGAACAGAAAGTTCCCTCAGCACAAAGTAAACCAAACACTAAAAGTATAGAACAAGGAATATTATAAGCTTCAAGAGAAAAGGGCCAGCTAACATATAAAGGTAGATGTATTAGAATAACACCTGACTTCACAATGGAGACTCTAAAACCCAGAAGGGCCTATGCAGATGTTCTATAGACTCTAAGAGACAAAAGATGCCAGCCCAGACTACTATACCCAGTAAAATTTTCAATCACGGTAGATGGAGAAAATAAGACATTCCATGACAAAACCAAATTTAAGTAATATACATATCTACAAGTTCAGCTCTAAGGAAGGTGCTAGAAGGAAAGCTTCAACCAAAAAAGGTTAACACACCAAGAAAATACAGCAAATAAATAATCACAGACCAGCAAATCAAACAAGGAGAGACACACCCATACTCACCACCACCACCAATACCAAATAACATAAAATTTAAGAAGCTGCTGGTCATTGGTAACTTTCAATATCAGTGGTCTCTATTCCCCAAAAAGAACATAACATTATAGATACAAAGGAAGGATCAATCCTTCTATTACATCTAAGAAACACACCTTAATTTTAAGGATAGACATCACCTCAGGGTAGAAGTTATAGCCATTTTAACATTTGACAAAATAGACTTTACACCAAAACTAATCAGAAGAGATAGGGAAGGACATATACTTATCAACAACAACAAATTCAAGAGGACATTACAACTATTAATATCTATGCACCAAACACAAGGGCACCCAACATCATAAAGAAACATGACTAAAGCTTAAATCACAAATTGACTATCACACAATGATAGTGGGAGACTTCAATACCCAACTCTCAACAACAGACAGGTCATCAAACTAAAACAGAGAAATGCTGGAACTGAAGTTATACACTGAATGGACATAACAGATATTTACTGAACATTTTACTTAAATGTAAAAGAATATACCTTCTTAGCACTTAAGGGAACCTTCTCCAAACTTGACTACATACTCAAAGACAAAACAAGTCTTAATAAAATAGAGAAAAAAATCATTTCAACAAATCAATGAAACAAAGATTTGGTTCTTGGGGAAAACTCAATATGATTGACAAACTCCTAGGCAAATTAACTAAAAGGCAGAGCAAGAAGATATAAATTAAATTTAGGGAAAGGAGGAGAGGGATAACAAGAGACACTAAGGCAATCCAGAGAATCATAAGGACATACTTTAAAAACTGTACTCCACCAAATTGGAAAATCTAAAAGAAATGGATAATGTTATTGATACATACCATTTACCAAAGTTAAAACAAGTTCAGATAAGCAATTTAAACAGATCTATAACCCCTAGTGAAACAGAACCAGTCATTAAAAGTCTTCCAGACTCCCCCAAAACCCCCTTCCCAAAAGAGCTCAGAGCCAGATATTTTTAGTGCAGAATTCTACCAGACTTCCAAAAGAAGAGTCAATGCCAATACTCCTCAAATTATTACACAAAATAGAAACAGAAGGAGCACTATCCAGTTCATTTTATGAGACCAGTTACCCTGATGCCCAAACCACATAAAGTTCCAAAAGGAAAGATTAAATTACAGACCAATTCCTCTTATGAATGTAGCTGCAAAAATTCTCAACAAAAGACTTGCAAACTGAATCCAAGAACACATCAAAAAAGATCCACCATGATTAAGTAGGCTTCATCCCAGAGATACAGGGATGGCACAACATATATAAACTGGTAAATAAAATCCACCGTAGAAACCAACTGAAAGTCAAAAGTCACCTGATCTTCTCATTAGATGCAGAAAAGACCTTTGACAAAATTCAACACTCCTTCATGATACAAGTCCAAGAGAGATTAGCAATATAACAGACATACCTCAACACAATAAAAGCAGTTTACAGCAACTGCATAGCCAACTTCAACTTAAATGCATAGAAACTCAGAACAATTCCACTAAAATTAGTAACAAGGTTATATACTCTCTTTATACCTACTCAATATATTACTTGAAGCCTTAGCTCCAACAGTAAAACACCTAAAGGAGATCAAGGGGATGCAACTTGGAAAAAAGGAAGTCAGTTTTTTTATTTGCAGATGATATGGTAGCATACACAAGTGACCCTAAAAGTTTCCACTAAGAAACTTCTGAAGCTGACCCCATACTTAACAATAGCCTCAAATATTATAAAATACCTCGAGATAACTCTAAGCAAAGAAAAGACTTGTTTGATAAATTCTTCAAGATAATGAAGAAAATATTGGAAGATGGAAGGATCTCCCATGATTGTTAATCATTAGGAGTAACAGTAAAAATGGCCATCCTCCCAAAAGCAATCTACAGATTCAATGTGATCCCCATCAATATTCCAGCAAAATTCTTCACAGATCTTGAAAGGACTACTTTCAGGTTCATCATAAAATCCAGGAATAGCTAAAACAATCCTGAACAATGAAAGAACTGATAGAGCTATTAGTATGGCTAATTTCTAGTTATGCTACAACACTATATTAATAAAAGCATCATGGTATTAGCACAAAACCAGACAAGTTGATTAAAGAAATTGAATTGAAGATTCAGACACAAACACACACATACATATGGACCCATGGTTTTAATAAAGAAGCCAGAAATATACACTGGGAAAAGACAGCATCTTCAATAAACGATGCAGGTCAAGCTGGGTGTTCACATACAGAAGAATGCAAATAGATCCACATTTATCATCATGAATAAAATTCAACTCAAATTCATCAAAGACCTCAACATAAAACCAGATACACTGCAACTGATAGAAGAGAAAGTGGGGAATATCCCTAAACTCATTGGCACAAAAAAGAGTTTCCGAACAGAACACCATTAGCACAGCATTAAGATCCACATGAATAAATGGGACCTCATGAAATTGAAAAGGTTCTGCATAGCAAAGAACGCCATCGTGCAAACAAAGTGATGTCCTACAAATGGAAAGATTTTTTAAAAGGTACACATCTTATAGAGGGCTAATATTCAAAATATATAGAGAGAACTAAAAAATAAAATCCTAGATATAAAAAAAAATAACCCAAGTTTGAGATTTCTTTTTATCCTAGTCAAAATGATAAACAAATCAGTAAAACTAACAGAGAAAGTAGGGAAAGGGGAACCTTATTTAGAGTAGTTGGGATTGAAACTGGTATAGACACTCTGGGAAAATGTTTGGAGAAGTCTCAAACTGCTATAAACAGATCTATTATACAACCCCACTCAACTGTTCCATCAGCTGACAAATGGATATGGAAATGCAGTGCATATACACGATGGAATACTATTCGGCTATAAATAAAAATGAAACCATGATGTTTAGAGGTAAATAGGTAGAATTAGAAAAGATGATATTGAATAGGGCACCTAAACCCAGAAAGACAAACTCTGACATGTTCTCTCTCATCTGTGTTTTCTAGAGCTAAATCTTCAGGTGTAAGTATAGCTCTCACCCTTTATCAAAGGAGCTTCTCTTCACAATGAAGATCATAAGCAACAACAACAAAACACCTAAAACTTGCCAGAATAGAGAAAACAACTGAAGGGGTGCTTCGGTGAAAGATGGAGGGGACAGATTTTAAGAGGTATAGGACCAGGACCTCTACTGTAAGACTGTATCTCTCAGAAATCACATCGACGTTAAACCCCTGATGCCTGAACAGCATAGCTGCCTAAACAAAACCTGAGAAAGAATGTTTCCGATAGGCAATGCTAAAGTGGAAGGGGCTGTCCTAGTCAAAGAGTTGTCGGCAACTATGACTGTTGAGAGAGGGGGACTAGTCTCCCAGGGATGAGTACCTAGTTGATTATCCCATATAAGTGGTCAGCCTGCAAATCTTAGACATGCAAGCAACACTAAAGGGATTCAATGGCTGAATTTACATATTTATACATATATGTAATAATAACAAAGAAAAAGCGGGCATGAATTTGAGGAGTGTAGAGAGAACTTGGGAGGAGTTAAAGGGAGGAAAAGATGGGAAGGCAAAAAGGATGTTATTAAAATGTAAAGCCAAGAGGACCTAGGGGGAGTGACCAAACAATTGTCCAAAGCCAGAAGGACAAAATGGTAGCTCTGCTGCAGACACAGAGGGTGAGAACCTCTACAATGTTCATCCAGTTAAGCCATACACTCTCATTCACATTCTGTTTAAGGCAAGGTGTTTCCTGGGCTGCTGTCAAAATCCCAGACTCAAATAATCCTCCTGCTTCAGTGTGCAGAGTAGCTGAGATCACAAGCACCTGGCACAACCCCTGGCTCTTACTTTTGGCACAAACGATTCTCATATAAGTTTTGTACACGTTTCCTAATTTAACAGTACTGGATATTTTTCATGTTCCCGGACCTTCCATTTTCCTCCTCCGTGGGGTATAGTGAAATACCATCCTACTTTGCAGGGCTGTTATGAACTGTGAAATAAATATCTATAATTCTGAAAAGTAGAATCACCGTGTATAAACCATAGCAGTCTATGGCTGTCTGAAACAATAGGGCTTGTCTCCACTAAGGTCTGATGTTATAGGCAATTTATTCCCTTTCGGGTCTCTTGCTGGCCACTGTGTCCGTGTGCCAGACTGGCTAGCTTCTGGACAATCTCCTATTGCTCCTTTCTACCTTACTGAAGGGACAGCAGGACTGTAGATACACAGCATTGCAGCTGGCCTTTATGTCCTTGAAACCCAAGTTCTGTTTCACAGTTGCAGGCTTTATTGACAAAGCCTTCAGCCTAGGATAGAACTTTTTAATTGTGGCATGGTGACACAGGCCAGCAATCACAGTACTCAGGAAGTAGGGTGGGAGAATCTTAAGTTCAAACCAGTTTATGCTACAAAGTCTCAAAAAAAATTAGACTGACTCCTTCTCCTTATTTATAGTGTACTTATAAAGAGGTGAGATGAACACGGGGGAAAAAAACAGGATGGTAAGTGTAGTTTGGATGTCAGCGAGTCTCGGCTGAAGAACAGGTGAGTACGTACAGGCAGCCAACACTCACCAAACAGTTATTACATGCAGCACCCCAGCCCATGCATGCCCCACTACTACCCATTAGAACCACATCAGCTCACCTACAGTCCTGCAGCCCATGTACTGCCCCTATGCTTTGTAGACACGGGACTCTGCCTGCAGTATCACCAATGCCCCTCCCCCAAACTCCATTTTCTTTAAAAATAAAAATCATTAAGTGCCATTCTCTCTGATCCTTCCATAAGCCACTTGCCACACAGCAGCTGGAACGATCTAGAAATATAATGTAGACATGTTTCTAAGATCTTCAAAGGCCTCCTTGTTCCTAATTAAAAAAAATAGTAGTACCAAGGGAACAACCCTAGTGGAGGGTGACTCGGTTGGTAAGGTGCCTGCAACACAGAGACGAGGGCGTGAGTTCAGGTCCCCAGCACTCACATAAAAAGCCATGCATGGTGGCAACTGCCTGTAATCCCAGCACTATGGAGGCAGAGACAGGAGGATCCCGGGGGGCTTGCTGGCTGAGAAATCTACCTGAGTAGTAAGCCCCAGGTTCAGTGAGACATCCTGCCTCAAAAACGAAGGTGGAGAGCAAGTGACAAACACAGTCATAACTGTTGTCTGAGCTGCACGCACATGCACACACACACACACACACACACACACACACACACATAGAACCTTAAGCTCCCCGCCTTATCTCATTGCTGGGTGCATCTCCAGGGTCCTGTCCTCCCCCTATCTGCTGAGCTTTAACCATGCAGGTCTGCTTTCTACTTTGCAAGGACACCATGTTTGCTACTAACCTCAAGGCTTTGAAGAGGCACCCCTGGACCTGGGGTGGACAGCCAGCTCTCCTCCACACCAGATCTCACCTCTGTGCATCCTCAGCTACCCCGTCCCTTCCTATGCCAACATACCATTATACTTCACTTGATGCCTATAAGTCAAGGGCATAATCTATAATTTACTTTCTGATGTTTAAAAATAGTTTGCTCTCTGTTACTATGGGATCATGTGTCACCTTGTGTCACACTGGGTGCCAGTTGACAACTACATCACCTTCTGTTGTTCAAAGCAACAGAGGCCCAGTTATATCAGAAAATCATGGGAACAAACTGATTTCACAGATTTCAGTGTTTCTCACGTTTTGAATATTTGCATAAATTTTTATCAGTTGAGCATCCAAATATGATAACTGAAAATCAGAAATGCTCTAAAACCTGGAAGTTTTTAGGTACATTGTCAATGCTCAGAGATGTATTACGTCACTTGAGACATTCCCAGGTGGGAATATAGTGTCGCGTCATTGCGTTTCCCTGCTTGGCTCCTTTTGTCACACACTCACTGTTATARAGGATGAGGTATCACAAGGAGCCTGCATTCAGCGTGATCTGAGCAGCAGAGGAGTTAAATGTGAAGCAATAATACATTGTCAGGGACAGACTGCCTCCTTCCTTTCCATCTGTGGACTCCGTACCTTGGATGAGGCTGGGAAGTCGATACATTTAACACCATCTTACAGTATGTCATTATTGGCTTATTTGTCTTTCTTCCAACTGAAAAAAAATATTCTGCATGAAGGTAGAGTCTAAACAATGGCTTCAACATACTTTGGTTTGATAATTACTGAATTACATAATAAAAACGAACCATGTATGCCGAGTAGGAACTAACTGCAGATGACATGGGAGAAGACTCCTCCACACACAGGAGGTGGGGTGAGCATTCCTGCATCGTTGTCGCAAGCCTGCTTGAATAGCCAATTGGCTGCTCCACAGGATGAGAGTCAGCAGTCATGAGAAAGGGGAACTAGGAGAGAAGCCCGGAGAAACAATGTCCAGAACACACAAAAGGACCTCGTGGACTCTGGTGAAAAGTTTAGTTTTTTTTGTCTTAAGTTTTTATTCTACATTGGAGATGGATGACAAAGGTTTGACGACTAACTTCATGGTGTATTTAATCCATAGACCAGTGAGTCCATAAAAAAGAGGGAAGAGAGGGACATGTATTTAATGAACGCTAAAAGAATCAGGACAAGGTCTTGGCAATCCAGCTGGCAGGGGGCTCTAGTCTGAGAAGAAAAGGAAAGGCTTCGTGTGAGCCCCCTTGTCACACACAGGGCTCCCAAGCAAAAGTGAAGAGCTCAGCTTGGCTCATCCACTAAGCTTGAACAATAGAAGCCTGTGACGCCAGATATGCAAGTCAGTGCAACATACAGAAATGAAGCCTATCGTCACTTGCCTAAGAGTTAGCGGAAGGTGTATCAACTAGTTCACACAACCATCCTTCCTTCTTTATCTGACGGTCCACTGGCCCATCGTTCAGCCATCCAGTAATTAATTCTTCACCCCTCCCTGCATGATAGGTGCTGGGAAACAGAGCTGAAACCTACAGATGATCCTTTTAGTCGTGGTTTGTAGTACAACACACTCCTCCAAACCCCATCCTGTTGTAAAGTCTGAGAGAGTAGGGTGCAGTTGAAAATCTTAAAGTCCTGAGTTTATATCCTGGGGAAATCTGTGCATCTCACACTTCGGAGCAAGTCAGGAAACATCACCACCCCGATTTCTCATCTGTGAACCAAGACTAACCACTGTCTTTCTTATATGAGTCTAACAGCTATGGAAGTGCGAGCAGTGCCAGGCATGTGGCCATATTTAAAACTTAGCTTCTAGTCAACCTTAAAGAATAGACCTATGTACAAAATTAGGCTGCAACCCACAGACTGTCTACTTTCCTCAGTCTGGCATTTTCTAACCTAGCATCTGAATGCTGCTGACAATGGGTGAAGACTGCCTGCCTCCAAACCCTTCTGTATCTTAGTTCTACCCTGGCCTGCTCTTAAATGAAACCCTAAGGAGGAATTTTTGGAGTGGACCCAAGTATTCCTCCTAGACTTTCTCTGTTGTGAAGAAGAGCCATGGGGAATCTTTGTGCCCATGCTGCAGAGCTGGGCTGGCCAGGACAGACCCAGGTACTCCTGATCCAGCTACATTGTAATAAAGCGTTTGACCTGACTCTCCAGGACAGACATCTAGGAGCCTCTCAAAACCACTTCGTTTCCTGGGTGACTGTGGCTGGGAGCTTGAAAATGGGACTCGAGGCTTTGTGGCTGGAAAATAATAAAAGAAGCGCGAGTAATTTTTTTCCAAAGGAAGAATTCTGAAAATATGAAATAAGAGAAGCATTCTCGTACATCCAGGACCTCTAAAACCACTGCCCTTGTGAGGAAAAGGGTACACCGTGACTGTGGAATGTCACCTGAAGACCAATTTTAAAGGATGAGAAGTTTTTGAAGTATCTTAAACTGAAGCCATCAGAATGTTCTGGATCTAAAACTCTATAGGATACAGATTTCAAAAATATTCCTTCTCCCCATTTGCTGTTCCCACCCCCAACCATCAGGACAGGCGAGAGGAGCTTCCTTTGCAGTCCACTGCTCGTGACTGCTGGCAGCACAACTTCTCAGGGAAGAAACTAAGTAATTAAAAAATGGCCTTGAGAGGTCTGTCACACTGACAAAGGCATATTCTTGCTACAAAGTAGAAACAGCCCAAACAGCTTCTGCAAGAATCATCCTTGCCTCGCGCTAAGCACGGGATATGTACCAAGTGCCCATCTGTGTTAGTAGCAACCAGAGGGAAACAGAAAAGAACCAGAAGTCATCCCAGATGGCCCCTCCTCTTGTCTGTCCTCACCCAAGTCCCCACACCTGGGCCAGCAATTGCTGTTTTGTGTTTTTTTTTTGTTTGTTTGTTTGTTTTGTTTTCCCCAGGATAGACCAAGTAATTTCTTCAATCTCATTTTTATCCCCTGGTCCAGGTCTGGTTAACATAACCTTTCTGGGATTCAGTTTTCTTATCTCTGAGAAGGGGTATCACCTACCTAGGATAGGAATAATAGGACACAGAAGTGAGGTTCTTGAAATACTTTACTAATGTTGCTACTTTTGTTACTTAGTGACTTCTTAAGCTATCTATTTCTTCTCTAAATATATTATTTGTACAACATTAATAGTGAACTTTAAAAATGTCAGCTCATACCCCTCCTTAGCTTGAAACTCTCCCATGGCTTTCTCGTACGTTTAGGACAAACGCCGAACTTATCCCCTGACTGGTGAGATTCTCCTGCCCTCTTCCTCAGTGGACTATAGCCACGATTGCCTCCTGTCTGGTTCTTCTAACAAATAAAGGGTGGGTCTCCTTTGAGACTCTGAGTCTTTGGAGAAACTCCCTTTCTCGGCATGTTCTTTTCCTAGACCTTCCTATGAGTAGAATGGGCTCTTGCTCAGGTGTTAAGCCAAATGACACCATCTCTAGGCCTTTCTTGGCCATTTTAAACCTCTCTTAATCCTCCCAATTCCCAGCTTTATGCTAATACTCCCTAAAAGCTTTCTCTATGGCTGTTTCAGAGAAGGGCTGCAAGTGAATTTGGCTGTTCTCAGCACTGCTATTATCATTACTTTTTACCACCTGACCCTATGCAAGTTACCGGCCCCCATTTCCATGGGACCAACCATTCCCTGTTCCTAGTGAAGAGTGTCCTAGACACAGTCAGCTAGCCTTCCTGTCCTTAAAGGCTTTGTGTTTCACATGAGGTAAACATACCAAAAGCATAAATACAAAAGTCTGTTTCAAAACACCGAGTATGAAAGAGACCAGTCACATGACTTGAAATAAGTTGATACCAGTATTTTAAAACTTTTGTGAAACAGAGACATAAAAAAGTCCTCTTAGCGGTTCAGCAGTTAAAAGCACATACTGCTCTTCCGGAGGACAGAGGCCAGTCTCCAGATACCATGTCAGCAGCTTACAAACAGCTCCAGGATGATCCGACACCTCTGGTTTCAGAGGACACCTGTACACAGTGGTACATACACATGCACAGAAATGTACATATACAGACTAAATATAATAAAAATAAATCTTAATTTTTTTAAAAGTTCTCTTGCGATGTAGAGGCAAAATACATTCAAGGCTAGCTTGGACTGGATAGTAGTACTGTCTCCAAAACACACACACACACACACACACACACACACACACACACACACACTCTCTCTCTCTCTCTCTCTCTCTCTCTCACACACACACACACACTCTCACACAAATATACACACACATACACACTCTCACACACATTCACAAATATACACACACATACACACTCTCACACACACACACAAATACACACACACACACACACACACGCACACACACGCGCGCGCGCACACACACCATTCACGTGGTAGACCTCTATGAACACACTTGCAGGCTCTTCCGAGGCCCCATATGTGGGCATTTTTTCCCACTTCTGAAGTAAATAGCCTCTCCATTCCCTCTCATCTAACTCAGACATTCCCTGAATCAGGATTACGCTCTGCCATTTTTTAATGGGAGAAAGCCATATTTATAGCTCATGAATAAAACATTAAGCAACCCTGCTAAGTACCGACAGCAACCTAAAGCTAACAGTTACCCAGGGACCAACCTGCTTTGTTCACACAAACTCTAACTGCTGATTCAAGAGGGATGCCAGCCAGCTTGGTCTGCATGAAAGAGTGATGGGTAGGGCATTGCCTTAAGAGCTTCATCACTGTTAGGAGCTAATAAGATATTAATATTTCAGAAACAACAAGGATGGTGAGGTCAAGTGTTGAAGAAGTAGCTAAGACTCACTGGGCATTATCTATGTCTTGCTTAGTATATATACACTGGTCTCCATAACATAATGGATGAAATACTAACGTGTGACTGTTAGCAGTTGTGAATGTCAAAGCTCTGGCATGTCTGCGCTTTTCTCAACTGTGGAGGAGGGACTTGACTTTATATTGCTCTGACTCCAGAAGTATCTGTGCTGTACAGCATTGTCTCTCAGCTTTAACAAAGGGAAGAGGTACCAAAATGAAAGATGGCTGCCTTGGTTGGCACTGGGTTCTTAGCAAAATAATTACAGTGTGTTTTCCCCACTCTCCAATACAGCAAAAATACAAAACCTTTGTCAATAAAGATTGAGGACAAGAAGCATTTTTCTTCGAGAAAACTGTCATTCAGTGCTTTAAGCACTGTCCTGAGAAGGGGGAGTAAAGTGACAGATGTGTGGGAGACAGGGTTCTGCATTATTCTTATCTTTGGGGCTGTTATGCAATAGCTAATTAAGTCCCAGACACCGTAAAAGACACTTCCCAACCCTCATCTCATTTGACCATTGTACAAGGATAGAGGCAGGTTTGCAGAGGTTAAGGCATGCTCAGTATTTCAGATATTCAGTGGTCGTGCTGAGATTCAAAACTCGGGCTCTCATTAATTTCATGCCTGGCTGTATCAGGAGATTTCTAGGTATTTTTCCCATTACAATAAATCTATGCCTAAATCTAATATCTGTATTGAAGGTTAGCACTTGAACAAGGGAGATATTCTTCACCAGCAAGCACCAGTTTCCATGGAAATTGTATCTAAGGCTTTTGGGCATTATGACAGTATGTGTTCAAGCTACATCTGACTTGTCATTGACAAGATGTAAAGTCCAAACTTCTTATCATGGTATTTAATATACAGTTGCCCGCCCCCTGGTATCTATGGGGAACTGCTTCTAGAATCCCATGCAAACAAGAAAGGCAGCAGATGCCCACTTTGCTTTACAAAATGCTTAGTATGTACACAGAACCTATGCGCCCCTCCACATACTTACCTCACCTCTTGCTTATTAGCATGCCTAGTGTGGCTTCAATGCTGTACAAATAACTGCTGCACCATATGCTCAGAAAATGAGGACAAGAAATGTCTTTAGATGCTCAGCAGACAGAATTTTTTGCAATTTTTTTCACCTAAGGTTTATTTGAATCTATAGATCAGAACCCAGAGGTACAGATGGCTGATTGTACTTTATAATCTGAACATATCAATTATTTTTCTATATCAGGATGGGTTTTGTTTCTTTATTCTTCTTTATTACTGCCTATATTCAACGCATTTTTTTTCCATTTTGGTTTTTGGTTTTTGTTAGTTTTTTTTCCACTTTTTTGTGACAGGGGTCTCTGTCTGGGACAGCCCAGGCTGTGTCAATTCTCCTGCTCAGCTTTCTTAGTGTTTGGATTACAAGCATGTGCTATCATACCTAATTGTACTTCTATCTTGACTGTTCATCAAGCATCCACCTGGATGTGGTTAGTCCCAGGAGGAGCCCCTGTTATATCTCTACCTATCTTACGGCATCAGGAAAAAGAGTGAACTGTAGACCTTTCACCTATCTATTGTATAGGCTATTCCTCAGATTAGTTCCTCTTCCACGAAGCCACCTGAGTGTGTCCCTTTCTATTTCCTTTGCCTTTCATTCTTATCATATGTGCCTATATCACAATTCACGTATAACAAAACCCCAGTTCAGATGGGAGTTGTGTTCTAAAGCCAGTGTGACAGGGCAGAATAGTCAAAATTGCCTTCACAAATCTTATAGGAAGATAGTGCAATACAGGAAACAGTCTCCCAATGGGCCCCTCACAGCTCTCAGTGTTGCTATGGTTAAAATGCCAGAGAAATCTTCATTTAGTGCCAATATGCCCAGGATGGTTAGATGCATCCTGAGATGTTTCCAGAATTTGACCAGGTTCACTGACACCTCAGTTTTCACTCTGGGCCCGTGATCACCATGGCTAGAGCCATCGACACTATTGTCTCTTTCACGTAGTTGTATGTAGAAGGCAGCTGCACTGGCCCATATGACACTCAACTCTCCAATGGGCATTCAACCAGGAATTTCCAGAGCACATGAATTCTGTCTAGCACAGCCCAGGCAGAGTCTGGTTGAACAGGGCCACCTCCACAGTCCCCAGGTGTACAGGAGGCTTCACAATGCTCCTGTCTGCTCTACAGTCCCATTTTTATACTGTCCACATTCTTATTTCATTCAACTCTCTTGTTCCACAAACAAGACTATATCACACATCCTGTCTCCACCTGTAGCATTTATTTGCTATCATTACATTGAGCAAACATTCATCCTCAACACTCAAGTGTGCCCTTATCACTGATGGGTTGATTGGACCAACATCTCTATTACCACCCTCCCTCCGATCCTCATGCTTTGGCATGCGAGTCTACAGTACTCCCCCAGTCTGACTCTGGACTTGGCCAGGGAGGTGTCTTTATCCTTAGTGAGAGAAACCTGGTGAAGTCTGGGAAAACGTGAGTGTTTACACCACTGTCTTAACTTATTTGCTGCCGCCAAGAGGAGAAGATCATGATGATGGTCAGTGCTAAGTCTGAGTTCGCAGTCCTAGAAGCAATTCTCCATCAGCCAGCTTCCAGAGCTGTAGACCTTGAGCAACTCAATCCAGCATCACTAATGGTCTGCCAACACACGAGTTAGTCTGGAGGCCACAATGGCTGTCCCCAAGGACTGGTGGTACTAAAACTCTGCTTTTACTAAGGATTAATAATGTCACAATGGAGGAATACTTTTCTAAAGATTTCCTGGTCCCCACTCAGGGAAGAACACTGTTCTCTGGCTCATATGCTTCCTCTATTACAGACAGCATGTTAGAGCTCTGTGAACATCTGGATTACAGACAGCATGTTATAGCACTGTGAACATCTGGTGGCTGAATCGCAATAGGCTTGTGTTTGTTTGTTCGMGTCTCCTCCTGAGACTGTCCTTGCCAAGAACATCTCTGGGAGTGAGTGAGGCTTAGTCAGAATGGTTTGGGCACAACAGGACAGGAATCACGGCCCTGGAGAGTAGAACACTGCTGAAGCTGGGCATCTGAGGCCATACAATGAAGGCTGCAGAGGCAACTTTGCAGTACCCAAGCAAAAGAACAAGCACAAACGAGGCAGCCCAGGCCAGCCCACTTCTGAGGGCTCAAGAGATATTATTTGGCTAAGGAAATTAATGATCTGACCCCTCCATAGTGAAATTCTCAGGAGGGGGGCACCAGAAACAGAACATCTTTTATCCCATTTCCAATGCCTGATACCAGAGCTGCCCAAAGCACTCTTTAGCCTCTTGGATTTATAACTAAGAAGGTCAACGCTTTAATGTACCATTGTACAATGAAGAGGATGAGGCTTGCAGCTTAACATCAGCTCGGAAGTTAAATGCATCTTACTTTATTTATTTGAAACGAGGAAGCTCCTGTTTGCTTTTTAAGTCTGTTCTTTCTGCAGCCTTTCTGAGGGATGTGCATACTGGTTTTGAGCGTCTTGCCTGTGCTTGAGAAGGCCCACGATTCCCCCCCGTGGGCTGTGCTCTTCCACAGGGGAGGAACAGGTACTCACCTGTCTGGAGGCAGGGGGCCCTCTTTCACAGTCACTGCAAGAGCAAGAGGCAGAGGAAAAGGAGGTGTTGGTAGCAGTCTGGCTAAAGTGAATGACCGCCCACCCTGGAACCCAAAGGGCTGCCTATCCCCAAACAGCGGCACGTCCCTATGTATTCTGGCGTTACTTATGCCTCTGTTTGACCTCTGTTAGGAGCAGTGACCCCTGTGTGGGTTTAATCTCTAATTGCTTGCTTTTCTCACCTGGACTRGTAGAGAGAACCACCCACCATGTGTTCTAAATGACACTCAGATACACTGAGCATGTGCAGTGTGCCAAGCATGGAGAGGATACTTTCTCACAATTCCACAAGAATAGAGGTGCCACAGTCCCCGCTTCACGGGACAGAAAATGAGGCTCACTGACTACCGTGCTCAACCTGAAATGGCTGCGGGTATGGAGCCGAGAGCCACAAAGCCTGTTTTATTACAAGAGACTTAGTGATTTGTTCTAGACAGTCAGCTTCCCTTTTGTGGCAATAGTCTGAAGCCTGAGTTCTTTAATAGTTATAAAAATCATAGCCAGGCATGGTGGCAGACACCTGTAATCCTGGCATGAAGGAAGCAGACATCTGAGTTCAGAGACAGCCTGGGCTACACAGAGAAATCCTGTCTCAAAAAAAAAAAAAAAAAAAAAAAAAAAAAAAAAAAAAAAAAAAAAAAAAAACAAGGCGGGGTGCTGGGGGTGGGGGTGGGGAATCACTCTTAGTCTTCTCTGTCGAGGAGCTGCCACATTACCCGTACACACTTATGAAAGCTCTGTCTCTGCATGTGGACTTTTCTTAAAAGGTAAAGCTGATGGTGACCTGTAGTACAGGTTCTCAGTGTGCACGTGGTTCCCTGTGCCAGCATGCCACTCCCTGCTCAAAGGAAAGTGTTTGGTCCCCCTCAGGATGAGGAGCTCTAAGAATAAGTTTTTGAAACAGATAATTCTGATGCTGGCTTCATTATGAGTGTAGTTGAAGCCATCTGTAACCTAGTTTTTTCCACTGACCTCTTTGTTTCCAGAAATAAGCACTCTGAGACTGAGTTATGTCTGAATAAATGCTTAGGCCAACGCTTGGGTCTGCTCCCCAGCCAGCTCAGAACATAATTAGTCACTTACTCTATTCTGTGAGTGCCACAGGGCTAGTTACCACTCCCCAGGTTCATGCGACTGTCTCCATGAGCATTCTGGGGTGAATCTCCTCAGTCTATTTCTCAGAATCCCGCCCCCTCTCACTCTCTCTGCCAGAATTCCCACCTCCTATATCCCCCCCCCAGCTCATTGGCCAGAGGCCTTTTTTATTGGCAGGTGATGCTTCCATACATTATGTAAAGATTCTCTCTACATCTGAGTTAGGGAAATTCAACTGAGGTTGTCCAAAGCAGACAAATGAACAATCAAGGCCTACATTAGCTCTGCTACCACACCATCTGCTGGTACTGACAGCATGGTAAAACAAACATTAGCACATCACCCACTGCACAGAGCCTCCTCGAAGTGTRAATTCCCCTCTTGCTCATTGGAGGAACAAGAAAAGGTGTTTAAGAAATCAGGGTGATGACACTGGAGTAAGAATGGAAAGGGACAGAGCTGTTCCTTTAAATAGCAGAGGAACAAAAGAACACAGAAAAAYGTCTTCCAAGGATGCTTTACGTCCCACAGAGGATACAGGTCATGGGGGCCTGAGGGGGGACCAGCAAATATGTCAACCTGACACCGACTCTCCCCCTTTCCCTTCCTCCTCTTCCTCCTGCACTGGCTGTTTACAGCACAGGCTGTGCAGCACACACGAAGGTCCGCTGCTTCCTCACTTGAAGACCTTTTATTTTCTTCCTCTTGGCCAGATTCCCAGGGATGCATTGCAGCTCTCTTGGGGGAAGTGGGCTGGCTCAGGAGCGATAAGGGGCCAGTTCCTACCCATGTGTCATTCCATGGGCACGCTGCCATAGTCTGCGTGCAAGCAGCAGTAGTGATGCCCAGCCCCCGGAAGAGCGGTTTCTATGTGGGAGGGGTGGAGATGGAAAGGATATGCGGTCCAGACACCTATCACTCTGGCTGATGAGCGTGGACCCTGTGCATCTTCTTACCTTCTTTCGGGGTCTTGGCGACAGCAGCTGGCTGCCGGTGGAAGACATAGAGGTTCACGAACGGGGGTCTTGAAGGCTTCAGGGGAGGTGGACCGAGGGCCTCAATGGAAGGCAGTGACTTTGTTTKGGGAAGCTGGTGATGCCTGCTCACTGGCTTTYCTGAGTACAAATAGCAAAACATGTAGGGTGTTATTTATATTTGTTGGGCAAAACTGACCAGCTTGCTGGCYTCCTGACTAGTCTCTATACAGCTRTGAGAACACGCTGACCCCAACACGCATCTGCTTACATCACTATCTTGTTGATCTTCAATGTGGCCCAGTCACTGCGCTGCTGTTTCAGCACAATTTGGGTTCACATTTCCAGATTCTTTTCTCAGCAAGAGGCACACTTCCCAACCTTTACCACACACGTCTTCCACTCATGCCACTGGCTTCTCCGTGATCCACCGAGGACTTTGAAAGCTTTCTACAAGTCTTTCATCTCTGAGACTTTTATGTGTGCTCCTCCTGACTGTGGGATGCTGATTTCTTTCATAATAATTTCTGCTTATTTTAAGGCTGGACTCCAGTGACAGAACCCCTCCAACAGTCTTGAGTTTTCCTGGAATCAAGGGCAGGACCAGCCACCTGCATGCTCTATTGTACTGCTCAGGTTGCTGCATGCTTGAGGAGAAAACCAAGGATCTGGTTAGTAAGYGATTGGTGGTTAGCGGCTTCTGTAGGACTCTGTGACACTGCTGTCCTAGCTTGAAGCACAGGACCTATGTTAGAGGGAAGGACTGTGATTACTCACTGAAAGACTCCAGTACTGGCTGAGCGAACAGCACAGGACTGTAAAGCAGATCTCTGAGCTGATCTAGAAATTAATTGCTGAATTTSCAGGGCTCTGACTTCAAGGCTCTTAGAATATGAGTTCAGTGTCTTAGAATTTTCTAAACAGTCCCAATGGTGTGTATTTCTGCTTTCTGTATTCATGAATACAACTCCAACCTTCCATCATAATATGTGAAAATCATGTGTGATTTCTCTTGGCAGAAAAGGACACAAAGTTTTTAATAAATGGGGCATCTCTATTATTGGTTAAGACAACCCAGTAGTTGTTTATATAGGTCATCCATGCTAAGTCTAAACAAGTAGACGGAGTTGCGCATGTGCATCTGGGAAGGCYGTGCCCTTTGCAAGCTGAGATGGAAGGGAATGCTTCCTTTTTGCCCTTCCACTAAAAGCCATGTCTCCAGAAGYGCACAGCCAAAATACCCTCTCTTTAGTAGACAACTGTAAGTTTGTTGAAATGTTAGGAATTTTAGTCTTTAATCACACCAAGGAGGATCCACAGTAGAAATGAAATTATCACTTACTAACTAGATTACTGCTCTCTCCACCCCAACCCCAGCAYTGTGTTAAGTTAATTTACATCTTTATCTCATTAAATTCTCTCCATAGTTTCCTCTGGAGATGACCCAATCTTTGCTTTTCCCCGTAAACCTTTCTTTTCATTTATCTCGTTTCCTATCCTTCTTCAGTACCCATTTTACTGTATTCCGGGCATTACTGTGGGAGCTAGAGCTAGAACCAAGAACAGCAACAAATACGGTTCCTCTTCAGGAAAGTTCATTATCATAAGAGGGGATTAATAATAAAGAAGGAACAAAGGAGAGAGTTCTGGAGGTCTACCTGGCATGTGAGTTAGGGCAAGAGAAGTCAGAGATGCAAGGAATAGCGTGCAAAGGCATTGCTAAGATTATAGTAAGAACTTTAGTTTCCATTCTAAGTAAAAGGAAAAGCCATAGGATTTTGTATATAGCTGATTTGTTATCTACCCATCCATCCATCCATTTATCTATCCATCCATCCATCTATCCATTCAATCACTAAAAATTTGTTGAAGACTTTATCAACCTGGTCTTGTTTTGTGGAGCGAAGAAGGTAAGTTTTATCCTCTGAAAATCTTCTTATAAAGGCAGACAAGTGTATGGCAGTTTCCTGGGCAGAGGCAAGTAACCTGAGAAAAAACAAAGACCCTCCCAAAGCCTAAGGTAACAGGACCAGCAGAGATGATTTAAGCAGCGTCCATCCACTCAAGCAGGGGACGCTACAACAGAGGCRACAAAGGAGGCCATCCTGAACCTGGTAGAAGAATGTTCCTGACAGATAACTGATAGTGCTCAGACCTGGGGTGGAGCCAGTGTCTTATTTCTAAAGACTGAGCAGGTAAGGATAAGAGACAAGAAGGACAGAGAAGCAGGCGAGCACCACTGTGTGAGGYGCTCTTAGAAGGTTGAGCAGATTTTGAGCAGCAGCGTGATGACTTGGTCTGATTTGTGTGGATCACCTTGTCTGTAGAGAGGAACAGAGAATACAAAGGGGAACCCTGTGGAAGTGGTAAGRCCAGCTAGSAATGGCCCYGTAAGAGAAAGGTGTGGTGGTAACTATAGGCCAGGGCAGAGACAGAAGTTGAGGGTTCTGAACATACTTTAAGAGTCAAAGAGCCAGTTGATGGATCCAATGCAAAGAATAAGAATGGCAGATGACTGGAACATCCCYCTAAGGTTACTACCCYGAAAAAAATTATGAGTCTTATGTTGTGTTTTCCTCACAGAGAAGGCTGGTGATGGATTCGATTCACAGAACATACTAAGCTTTAAGAAGCTTAAAAATGGGCTGGAGAGATGACTCAGCAGTTAAGAGCACTGACTGCTCTTCCAGAGGTCCTGAGTTCGATTCCCAGCAACCACATGGTGGCTCACAACCATCTGCAATGGGATCTGATGCCCTCTTCTGGTGTGACTGAAGGCAGTTACAGTGTACTCATATATATATAAAATAAATAAACCTTTAAAAAATAAAAGCAGCTTATAAATCACCCACACTCACACAGCTTGTGGCAGGTAGAGCTGGGATTCAAGTTCAGGTTCAGCAAATTCTGCCACAGTGAAATTCAGAATTAAAAGCCTATTCAAACCCTATACTTTAACAGGCTGACCATAGCCAAGCTCTATTTCTATTGCACAGGCCATATACACTTCAAGTCTGCAGGCAGGGAATGAGAATGACCTCACTCCCAGCCTAAGGAGACTCGGTTTCTTACCTGGAACCAGGCTGTCAAGTTCACACTCATAAACAGGTTGGCACGGGCTGCTCTTGTGGCTCCCCTCAGTGCCAGGGCTTTCTGTGCTCTTCCTGCTGTACCAAGGAAGTGATAAACCAGAGGCTTTGGAGGCCGTGGTTGATTTCCTCTGAGTCATCAAATGGCTCTGGGGAGGAAAGGTCTGGACTCCTGTTACCTTCAGGCTCTTCTCTGGTTTTCCCTGAGCAAGCCCCATGATTTTCTGCCCTTCGAGATGGAAGGTCTTAATCCCACCGTTGGTAAGGCGTGGAGCTGGGGACATTTCACCCTTCTGAGATGAAACTTTCTCCCAGTTCCAAAGCTTGTATCTGAAGCTGCTGAGGGCCACTCCTTTCTCCTCGTTGGATGTCTCAGCTCTTGATTTATTTACCTCCAATGGAATGGCAGCTTTCTGGAAATTTCTTTCAGGAAACACCATAGATTTTTCTGGAGGTCCTAAGGAACTTGAACGCTTTTGAATTTCATCTCTCTGAGCCGACTTCATTTTCTGGGTTTGAAGAGGCTGGGACACTCCAGGAGAAGAATAAGATAGGGTTTGATGGTGGTGGGATGAGAGGCGCTTCCTATTAGTCAGATCCTGAGCTGGCTGTGTGTATCCTCTATCATCCTTTCGAGAAACACCAGCTGGAAACTTAATGGGTCCTGGAAGAGGTGTGGCATTGAGCTTTTGAAATTTGGCTCGGAGTTCCTTGAAGCTTTTGACACCTTCCTAAAGCACAAAGAAGAACAGAAGAGTCTGGTTACCCTGGGGAAACTTCCAGCATACTCAGATGGCTTCATTGTACACATTAAATGTCTCTAATGGCTGATGTGACAGCATCGCTCACCAGGTGAGCCACGTTAGCCTGTGCTAGTGCTGTCTGTCTATGTGAGATGAGTATAATGATCTTTCTCTTAAATTTGGCTATATTGGATGTTCTCCAATATATGGCATGGGAGGCCCAAGTAGAGACAATAATAGCAATTGCTCATAAACCTTTTTGGTGTTTTGTTAAGACAGGGTCTCATTATGCAACCCTGCTGGCCTAAAACGCTATGTGAACCAAAATCACAGAGATCCATTTGCCTCTGCCTCCAGAGTACTGGGATTAAAAGCACACACCACTATGTCTAGCTGATAAGCCTTTGGATGGCTTCTTTCTTTTAAAAAATATTAGTTAAAATCTGCTTTGGTATAGAACATCTGTCTTCATATTATAGTCTGTTTGCTCAAAAGATAATGAAATTTTATCTCCACATAAAGCAATTAAAAGATGACCAGTCTTTCAACAAATGAGTGGTTTACGATTGACCTGGAGACATTGACTGGCTCGCCATCCTGGCCTACTTGTACACTCCCATCTCCATGTCAAGTGGCCTTTCACTTCCTGATTGATTTCAGGCTCTTTCTCCATCCAGATTGCCTCTAGGAAGAAGAGGTAGGACCAGCTGCTTCACTGCTTCCTTAATGACCTTATATCTCTTTATAATTTGGCTGTTGAAATTTCACACTTTGTTAAGAGCAAACTTGAGAAGGCTTATGTCCAATTTCTGACTCTGCCTTCTCCCATCCAGGCAAATACTATGTGCAACCTTGTCTTAACATCACATGCGGTTGTATAATAATATAAACAGTAGAAGGATTGGGGTTACTACACAGAAAGTGTCCAGTCTGGGGCCCAACACATAGTAGGACTGTGATAAATAAAAGCTACAAGAGGCTAGATAATCTTCTTGTGTTAGTGGCTCCCTTTGGAGAACAGGTCAAACCGAGCAAATAAGAAGCTACCATCCACTGGTAACGGTGGCCCAGGTCTAGGGCAGCAAGAAGGTAGGGGCCGGGGACAGTGAGGGAGTGTCCAGGACTGCATAGTGAGCTGGCTGTTACTCTAGCTGCATAGGCTTGATGCTTTATCTCCTGTCCCCATCTTCTCCTCTTAAAGCTCACTTACTTTCGTAAATGCATCCTGGCATCTTCTGCCTGAATGGGAGGTAGGAGGACCTTTAATGGAGTCATTTTAAAAAGTAAGAGCCATTATCTTCTCCTGATCATGCTTCAAGTTTTCCTTTTCTTTCTTTTTCTCCTTCCTGCCTTCCTACCTTCCTTCTCTTTTTAAGTTGCATGCACACAGGCCATTGGCATGGCAGTGACTTTGGATTTTGCCAGCTGCGGGAACTCTGCGTGACTTTTCCTCACCATGTTTACAGTTGACTCACACCTGCACTCTAAAGGGTTCGGAAGGGAGGGACGTTGACCAGCAGCAGAAGGCAGGTGGCTGCAGCTGCATTTCATGTCCTAGGCAGTGCTGCTTTCCTTCCTCTGACTCCCACTACCCGCTTCTACCCCAGAACTTGCTTAGAGTTCTTTCTCCAAATATACAATGGTCCATTTCTTGTACCCTAGTCAACAGACCAGCTAAATCATCTACATGTCCTCTCTCTCCTGAAGTCTGTACTGGGAGTGAAGTCGGGGGTCCTGAGTGTGATGTCTCAGGTTACCCCTTCTCCAGCTAGGTACCTCAGGAAATCCTTTTTAGGACTCTTACCTACTTTCCTTACTACAGAGCAGTACTTATTTACATGAAACAGAGGATCGGGAGTTCAGGGCCATTCTGGGCTACTAAAGGAGACCTGTTCTCATAAATAGTATAGGTAGGGGGTGGGGTGGGCCGGGGTAGGGGTAGACATGTACTTCTCATAACAGTTCAGGATCAAATAAGATAGCAGATGTACACACTTCATGGTAAATATGTATTGATATAAAATTTGTAAAAGATTTCAGTTTAGCACCATCAGAAGGCTTGACTCTGTTGTACAACCAACTTCTAATACTCTTCATCATACAAATGTGACTCTACATCCCTCAAACAATAGCTCCGCATTCCCTTCTCACATCACTTTCTGACTCTGAGTTTGATTCTTCTGGGTATTTAAACAAATGGGAAAAATATATATAGCACATGTCTGGTTTTTTAACTTAGTGCCGTTAAATGACTGGTTACTTAACTTAGAACTGCACCCTTAAGGTTTAGTCCTGATGTAGAGTTAGAAATTTCTTTCTTCTAGCCAAGCGAGCTGGCTCACACTTGGTGGGTCAAAGTAGGAAGATCTTCGCTCAAGGCTAGCCTGAATCATATACATAGGTTCTTTGCATGTTTTAGTTACTGGATATTAGACTTCTCTTAAACTCTGTGTACAAACATTGTTTCAATGTCCTGCTTTYAGTTCTCATGGGTATGTTCCCAGATGCTGAACTGCTGGATCAAATGGCAATTCAGGTTTTAAGCTGTTAGAAACCTCTGTACTGGTTTCCATGGCAATCACATCATTTCACATTCCCGTCAGTGGTACACAAGGATTCTTATTTATCAACATACTCACCGTCTCTTCGTTTTTTGTATTGGCTATCCAATACAAAAATGGGTGTGAACTAGTCAGTGGCTAATGGTTTTGAAGTACCGTAATAATTTTTTCTTTACTCTCTGAGCCATGTGAATTAAAAAGCTATTACTTGGTAGATTTTAATCTCTGTAGAAATGATTTTGCAAAAAAAAAAAAAAATAGGAAACAGAGCTGTGTACTTGATAACCTTTAAGACAAGGGCCTGTGCAAAGATCACTACTTCGGGGTGGGGCAAACCTGACTATGCTTAGCTTCCTTCCTTTTCCAATAAATGTCCATTAAGCACCTACTTCATGGACAAGATATGGTTTTCAACACTGAAAGGCTCTTCTCTTGGATATTGTAGTCTGATATTAGGGAGGCATAGCCTATAAATATTACATAGCAGAAAGGCTTAGAGGCAGGAACTCGGAAAACAGGGTAGGCACAATGCAATGTGTGGAGTCATGTCTGACCTTCAAAGGCACCACAGAGAAGTCACTGTTTCACTCAACCATGGACCAGAGCGGGTGTCAGACTCCCTGATCCCCAGAGCCTCTTCCAGCATTGCACTGTTTTCCTCTTCATGCGATGCATGGGAAATAGGTGTGATTTGGGCTTTACAGTTTATCACCCTCTGAGAATTCAGAGTTGAGGGCACGAGGTATGGTACGCATCATGGGGATAGGCTGGGAGCTAACAGTAGGTTAAAGCCTTCTGGCCAAAACCAGAGTCCATGTTTATGGGTCCCACATCCTCATGATCTTGTCTTCATCAGCAAGTGTCCTATGTCTTCTTGCTCTCGCTACCGCCTCAAAGCCTTTCTCGTTATTTTGAAATGACTTCTTTGTCGTCTCTCTGCTTTGACTCTGGGCTCTTCTAATCCTTCATTTACCCAACTGTTTGACAAATCTGTTTAACCACACAATTCTGATCATGTAAGTCTGTCACATGC
This sequence comes from Apodemus speciosus, assembly GCA_002335545.1. Lineage (NCBI taxonomy): Eukaryota > Metazoa > Chordata > Mammalia > Rodentia > Muridae > Apodemus > Apodemus speciosus. The sequence continues at coordinate 69,555 of BDUI01007780.1, forward strand.
TGAAAATTCTTCAAATTGGCTTTCTTAAGCTCTCAAACCAGCTCGAGTGCATTTTCTGATCAGCTAAGACACTCCTCAGCCCTATCCTGTTAGTCTCACGACACTGTGGCCCCTCCCCAGGAGACTGCCCAGCTTCTCACCAGATCAAATWGTATACATTGCCCTCTCACAACGTACGTTTGACTTTCAAATGTATGATTTCCTCTGCCTGGCATGCCCATCTTTCTCCTAATTCCACAAGTTAGCAAATCTGATTCGTGTTGCTTTAAAGTATGTATGCATTTGCCCTCAGGGAGCTAGACCCCAAAGTTATAGATACACAGACTACTCCCTTTTCAGACTCATGAAATAAGGAAAGCAGCCACCTGAGTATCTCACCAGTATAATACATGTACAGGTATAGAGCCTTGTGCTGCAATGGAGATGCAAAAAAACCAACTTCCTGGAGTTGACTCCAGCGAAGCATGAACAGGAAAAGGGTGTCCAGAGAATAAGAACCACAGGCCTAGAGGTGTAGAGCAGCAATCCCACTCACAATTGTTCCCAGTGTCAGAGTTGCTTAAGACAACCATCTTCAGTGCAGGGTGCAGGACGGATGGCTCTTCCACTGAGGAGCCAAACACAGTTTACAACAGATACACTGTCCACATCTCCTCTGCAGACCAGCAACATCACCTTCACCCTCTGCGTGTCTTCTCCCAAATGTAGCTTGACTCATGCAGCCCGGTCGGTGAACTTACTCTTCATGCAGAAGCTGGAAAGGTCAGAGTCACATCTCCAGGCATTCTCTGTGCTGAAATTGTCCAACAGAGGCATCCGAGTTTCCAAGTACCAGTAAGGGAGATGAGTACCAGTACCTATCTTTTGGGAGACAAGTGCGGCAGAGGTTGTCGTGCTGTGAAGCAGATGGCAATGCCCATGGGCTCTGGGTGTAGTATGTGACATTCTTCCTAGTGTTCTTGGTCATTTCCAAAGCAATCTATAATAAACCTTTGGCTGTGCAGACCTACACTGCTGTGCTTTTCTCCACAGTTCTGCTGAGCACCCAGCATGTTTTCCACCTCCCTCAGTCAGAGTGGAGATTCCACGAAGACAGGCCTCTGCTTGTATTTTAGTGTTTGATCCCTTCTGTTGCATCAGAGCCTGAAAGAATATTTGTCTTACTTACAACAGCTGCTCAATAAAAATGTGGTGAATTGACGGAGATTTACAAGCCTTTCAGAATCTAGATGATACAGATGCACAGTCTTACTTATCTTGCCTACCTCTAGTCCAGTGGTTCACAGAGGTCTGTGGTGAATAGATCAACCAGAGAATGCACATTCGGAAAGGTTAGCAGGCTCATACAATATGTGAATGGGAATTGTAGACTTTTAAAGTTTTCTTGCATCATCTTTGCGAGGTCAACTTTGTTTTGGTGTTTTTGTTTGTTGGTTGGTTGGTTGGTTGGTTGGCTGGTTGGTTTTTCGAGACAGGGTTTCTCTGTGTAGCCCTGGCTGTCCTGGAACTCTTTCTGTAGACCAGACTGGCCTCTGCCTCCCAAGTGCTGGGATTAAAGGAGTGCTGCCTGGCTTCAGGTCAACTTTGAACACTCACAGACACAATCAGTGCCCTCTCACGTCAGCAGATCACACTGAAATAGCTTTGGAGACACTCCTGGGCACTCCTGCTCTAGATGGACCAGGTGAGCCACAAAAGCTTCATTTGGGAAGCACATGGCAAAGCCATGCCTGAGCTATTGTGGGAACAATCAAAGATGAAAGGTGTAGTGTCCCCTAAACAGAACAGGCTTATCTCCAGTATGGAAAGGAGGGGCAACCAGACACCATAAACAAGGTAAGTGCCACTTCAGAAGGATGAGGCCGCCAGGGTCAAGCACTTCTAAGGCCAGTTCCCAGCATGTGATGTTATGATGTCTCCATTTAGCCAAACTGGAAGAACAACAGGTGTCTCTCATTCACTTTTTAGTTTATAGAATCACGAAGAGTTAATGGCAGGGATAACAGAAGAGGCAAATAGGTCTCCCACATGTCCACATGGCACACAGTCATCTGAGTGCCTCTGTTCACCTCTGCTGGACTCCTGCGTGCAGACAGATACCAAGCACAGAAAGCCTAAGTGCATCCTCCCAGGTCACAGAAGGTCAAACCAGGAATTCGATTCATACAGCCTGGCTGTTGGGGCTCACGTTCACCCCTGAGTCTACAAATGCAAGTGCTTCATGTGCTTGCGCATGACACATTTGACAGGCATGTGTTCCGTCCTCAACAGGCTCCCCATGAACTCTCGTGCATGGAGTCTTGATGAATCTCTAGCAGCCCCACCATGCAGGTGTGGCTACTGGGCCACTTTATAGATAAGCTGATGTGTGGAGCGGGGGTTAAATAACTCAAGTTTATATAGATCAGTGGTTCTCAACCTTCCTAAAGCTGCAACCTTTTAATACAGTTCCTCATGGTGTGGTGACTCCCAAACATAAAATTATCTTCATAATTTTATATTTGCTATTTTATAACTGTAATTTTGATTTTGTTATGAATCATAATGTAAATAGCTGATGAGCAGGATATCGGATATGCAAGCTCTGCAAAAGGTCATTCGACCCCCAAGGGAGCCACAACCTCTGTCAGATTGAGAACCACTGACAGAGAACAATACATAGGGATTTGAACCCTACTCTGTAGAATCCCCAGGACTGCTTTCAACCACTTGGCTAAATGTACATTGACATTTTACACTGGTTTATAATTCTTTTTCTGTCTCACAGAAGTCCCATAACTAACTCTGTCTATGTCACAATTTCATTGCAAACTGTCTAGTAATCACAGCCAACCAGAAGGTTCAGCAAATAAAATGGCTTCCTGATCAAACCCAAAGACTAGAGTTTGATTCCCAGAACCCATTGCGGAAGGAAAGAACTGGACCCCTGAAAACCATCATGTGACCATGCTCTCCCTGCGGAGCATGTACACCTACCTGCCTTCTCACACACACACCAAACTACACATGTATGATTACAATAAATAAAACAAAGTAAACCAGAAATTATCTAATAGTTGTTTTATGGAAGTAATTTAAAATTCCAGGAAACCCACCTTCTAAAACACAGACAGACAGACAGACAGACAGACAGACAGACAGACAGACAGACAGACAGACAGAATAACCTTTTAGCTGGGCAGTGGTGCTACATACTTTTAATCCCAGCGCTTGGGAGGCAGAAGCAGACAGATCTCTGAGTTTGAGGCCAGTCTGGTATACAGATTTGAGTTCCAGGTCAGNTCTCTGAAGTTTACACAATGTGGGGTGGAGGCTACTTGGCCGCATGTCTTTGCTGGGCACTCTCAGATGGTTCTTTAGATGTCTCTCCATGATGCCTACCTACATCACATCACACCACAGTTCCACATGAGAAAGAACTCTATAGGTTTCCAATGAGCTAGCAGAGCCTTCATGTGTGCACGCTGACATAAAAAAATGTGTACAGTCTAAGTCCCTCAAACTCCATGAATTCCTGAGTTTCTATACATTGCTGAGTATTACTGTCCACCACAGGGCAACATCAATGGCAAAGGTTTATCATGAACCTGAAACCATCCGTCCTGCTAARCAAATGCAAGAACTCTAAGGAACCGGCAAGCTAAATTCAAGGCACAGGGAAGGCTGCCGAAGCTAAGAAATTATGCTCTGGTAAAAGGGGAAGTCATAACTGCCGGATRCTAGCTAACATGGAAAGAAGAAAACATCTTCAAAATAGCATGTAGACAGTCACCTTTCATGAATACAGGCTTCACCACTCCATGAGTTGGATAGTGGGAAGACTGCCTGTATTCCTGGCACCAGGGATTAATGCTTAAGACCACTAGGAAAGACTAAAAGACTAAAACAGCACAGAGTAATCTGATACCCCCTTGCCTTCCCTGGGAACAGATTTAACTGAAAGTTAAAGCCCCTGACATGGGTATAAGGTCTGACAAGTGTCCTGTGTCCTCAGATCTCTGCATCCTAAGGAGTGCTCCCCATATGCTTTAGGTCAAACGCCTCTCCTGCCATGTCTTCACCCATAAAGACAAGAAGGCAGTTCCCAGTGTCCAGGGTGGTCATGTGCCTCCAGGCACTCATCCGGGCCAGCTCTGCTTGCTTATCACCCTGTAACTTATCTCAGCCCCCCACTGGTCCTCGAGCCTTTCAATTTTTTCACATTGCAGGAGCTCTATTCATCTCTGTTATCTTCAGCTGATAGCTGGGCCAACTAAGTAGAGCAACCCTAAACAATCAATGACTGTTCGTTCAGTGAAGGCAGTTATGGAAACAGCCACCTAAYCACAAGGCTGAATGTTTTGTCAATAAATATGCAGTGGCATCATGGATCAGTTTGRGGCCCTGAGATGGCTCAGTGRGTGAAAGTACTTGTTTCGAAAGTCTGATTGCCYGAGTTCAACCTGCTGAACTCACWAAGTCAGGTATGGTGGCTTGAATCCGTAATCACAGCACTCCCCTGCAAGGCAGGAAACAGCAACAGGAGAATCCCCCAGAATCCTCCAAACTAGAAAGCATGGAGTTTGACAACTGACAGAATTACCAGGTGGGGAGAACAGATTCCTGTGAGTTGTCCAACCCCCACATCTGCACACAGATACACACATAYACATCATACACCCATAGACACACACACAGAGACAGGCAGGCAGGCAGACATAGAGACAAGCACACAGACTGACAGACTGGAAGACACACAAACAGACACACACAGGTA
>BDUI01007781.1:74580-86189 GCA_002335545.1 Apodemus speciosus
TTCTTGGGGGCATAGAGGAGGGTGTCTCCGAGCTGTTCACTTGAGTTTAGTCCCCAGAAGAACCTTCAGGGATGAACGCTAGGTGCAGCCTTTGCTTTGTGCTTTCATTACCTTGTATGTAGCTATTTAGTATTTAGCACAGTGCTGGCRTTGCTGATGTGACAGTGCTATACCATTAAAAGCTCAATGAAATCTCAGACCTGCGGTGCTTGCCAATTTCTATGGAATAAATTCTTTYRCCACAACTGAATTCAAGCTACTGATGCAGGTCCCTGAAGCAAGATCAGAAAAAATGTTGCTAGCGCTTSGCTTTCGGAAGCCAGTGTGACCCTAATCTCCAATGCATCAATAAGTCTATGTCTCCCATAAGCTGGTTCCTCTTCAAAGTTGTAGTAAATGGTTATTAATTCAAYGAATTTGCCCATGTATGTGTATCYACTCCATTGCTTTTAGTATTATTGTGCTATAGCTACCAAGCTTAKGCTCCAAAGAYRGCGTGGATGGGAGTAAGATTTATTTAATTCTTACATGTGTTTCTTGAAATTCAGTGTTAGAAAAATATTCATAAATATGCCAGCATGCTATATAATAGCGATTCTTCTGATACATCAAAAGTCTGAATGAACCGAGAATGAAAAGAAAGACACAGATTTATAAACATGCTCTGTATGTCATTGTTAAGAAAAATCTGATATTGGAAAAGGAAAATGAATTAGGACAGTCTATGAATGCCATTAAGACAAAGAAGCAACAGCCAGGTTTATTTTTGGGTCTGCTGAGGCTAAAACTTAGTAACATTGTTTCTAAACAAAAGGTCGGGGGTTGGGGGTTTGGGGGGKGTGGGGGTGGCTGGATGGCTGATTTTCTTTTCTTGGAATATGTATCATATCAAAGCTAGGATATGTGTTCTTCATACTTGCTAGCTCTCTGTTTTTGTAGCAAATATCTGACACATTTATAATTAGAAAAGGTGAATTTTGGCACATGGGCTCACAGGTTTCAATTTGTGGTTGGTTGATTGGTTGGTTGGTTGGTTGGTTGGTTGGTTGGTTGGTTAGTTGGTTGGTTGTTCCTGTTGCTCCTGGGTCTGTTGAGAGGAAGTACATCATGGCATAAATATAGGGCAGAGCAAACCCAGTCACCTTGGGATATAAAGCCTAACACTGTGCCTTGAAGACTTTGCCTCTAGAGCTTCTACTTAGACTCGGACACTAACCCAGACATAAAATCTTCCACCCACAATTTGTCCTGCCTGCAAGATATACTGGTGACACAGAACTTGTAGGAGTGGCCAGCCAATGAGGGGTCTGACTTGAGACCCGTGCCAGGAGAGGAAGCCCACACCTGGCACTGCCTGGAGAGCCAGGAACCAGAGGTTGGATAGCTCAGAGATCCAGGATGGAGCTAAACATGATTGGCAAAAGAAAGAAGAGAGGAAGTTAATGGGTTCTAATGATATTAATCAGCTAGCATAATCAGCTAGCAACAATCAGGGAGANTGGTCAGGACTAGGAATGAATAAATAAAGTAATTAAAGAAAAACTTCCAACTAGGCTCCAGCTTCTGATGTTCCCACCGCCTTCTAAAGTACCACCTTGAGGGACTGAGCCTTTGCCACAGGGCTCTTTAGCACATGCTTAAGATCTAAGGTATAGCAACTTGAAAGGAATGAACTCACGAACTGTTGAATTTTTTTGTGTTGTTTATCTTAGTGGTTACTTTCATAGACCTGAGTACTGAAAAGTCGTTTTAACAAACTCTTTAAGAAAATACATGTTTAAGAAGGATTTAGAAGGTTTTAAACCAGAAGGATTTAAAAGTAATTATCCAGCGAACATTAGTATATTCTCTGGGTATTTGACAGCTGCTGAAAACCACCCTGGCAGCTCACCACATTCGGGTTCGGATGGATTCACTATTCACTCTATTTGCTGGAGTTTTATCTCTTACCCAGGTAAACGGAGTTGCTGTTTCTAAAGACGTTCATGCCCTAACGCTTTTATATGGTGGAAGGGGGATTCTGGAGATAGAGTCAGGTTATCCCAGATAATTAGATTGCCTAACTGAATCACGCAATTCTTACACGAGGAGACAGGAAGGTCAGAAAAGAGAGTAAAGGAGGACAGAAGCAGGGGACTGAGGAGCCATCTCRTGGGTCAAAGAYGAAAGAAGAGGATTCAAGTTAAGGAATAGGTCGTGTGGCTTCTATACACTTGAAAAGCCACAGGAAGAGATTTTATCCTAGAATCTCCAAAAGGAAGGGACACAGCCCTGAAGGTAATTTCAGGTTTCTGAGAACTAGAATGGAAAGATAACACAGTGGGTCTTTTGTTTGTTTGAAAACAGTCTGGTTTGGAGTTTACTACATAGCTCCAGCTGGCTTCAGTTCATTGCAATGCTCCTGCCTCTGCCTGCCGAGTGCTGAAATCACAGGTGCTCCACCATGCCTGGCTCCATTGCTATTACTTTGAAACACTATGCTTGTGTCAGGTTATTAAAACATCAATACTGTCTTGATTATTAAAGCTAACATGATTCTTTTCTTTTTTCAAATATATGTATTTTTCCAGAGGTGCTGAAGTAGTTTGGCTAAGAGTATGAACTCCAGAGCCCAGCTATCTGAGGATGAGTTCTGTTTTCCCCCATCTTGTTCTAGGGCAGGTTACACAAAATCTCTGCGTCTCTTTTAAACCAGGTATAATTGTAAGGGATACTGATACTTACCTCAGATGATAGTGACTCAGGACATGCTGAGGGTTGAACATAATCCTAGACTCAGAGTCTGTTTGATGTTAGTATTCTTGTGTCTTTTCACAAGTTCCACCCATATTTAATAATAYTTAAGAATAGCCAGGTGGTGGTGGTGACAGTGGTACCTGCCTTTAATCCCAGTGCTCAGATGGAGGAGGCAGGTGGGTCTCTCTGAGTTCAAGGCCAGCCTGGTTTACAGAGTGAGTTTCAGGAAAGCAAGAAACTCTGTCTCAGAAAGCCAAAAACCAAAACCAAAACAAACAAACCAACAACAAAAACAAAAAACAAAACAAACAAAAAACAAAAACAATAACAACAACAAACTGTAGGGTTAGAGATGAATGTTCCCTTGTTTACTAATTAGCAGCAGCTTCATTGGAGATCAGTCAGGAAAGCTATTGTTGTTTATTTCCTTTTAAAACTCTTTGCTTATTAAATGATGTATAATAATTTTAGAACATTTCAGAAAGTATAAGAGAATGTGTTAAGAATCCTACCAGTCCTCTAGATTCCATTACTAGCAATGTTCTGATTTAGTCCCATCTAGATTTCTCTAGTTTTGAGGAAATAGCTGAGATAATATTTTACACAGAAGTCCCTTGTTATCTGCAGAGAACTGATTCTAAGGCCCCTGAGACCACTAAAGTCTTTAAATGTTCACTTCCCTCCTATTAAATGGTGCAGTGTTTACATATCACCTACGCACATCCTTCTCTATATTCTAAAGCATTGGTTCTCAGCCTTCCTAATGCTACAGCCCTCTAATACAGTCCCTTGTGTTGTGGTGTCCCCCGCCATAAAATTATTTTCATTGCTGCTTCATAACTGGAATTTTGCTACTGTTATGAATCATAATGTAAATATATGATATGCAGGATATTTGATATGTGACCCCTGTGAAATGGTCATTCAACACAAAGAGGTCAGGACTTGCAGGTTGAGAACTACTTCTTTAAATAATTAYTGATTATTTATAGTATCTGAGACAAATGAAAATGTGATCTAAGTGGCAAGCCAAGAAACAATTTTGTTCAAATCTACTACAGGAATAACCACCACAGTGCATGCTGAATTATGCATCATGGGCAGAACTGTATTTTCTCTTCTTTTTCCTTCTTTTCAGTGTTTCAAGACAGGGTTTCTCTGTGTAGCCCTGGGTGTCCTGGAACTTGCTCTGTAGATCAGGCTGGCTTCAAACTCAAGAGAACTGCCTACCTCTCCCTCTCAGAAGCTGGGGTTAAAGACATGCACCATCCTTGCCCAGCCAGAGCTGTATTTTTAATCTGAAGCTGGATGAAACCACAGCTCTGAAACCTATCGACAAGAGGAGTCAACTGAACAGTCTTACATCCTTCTTTTTGTTTGTCTCTTCTGCGCATGTCAGAGCATTCCCCAAGGCACTGTAATGTGGCAGCGACTCTCACGTTGAGTCTCAGCATTTTAAATTTCCCATTACCATAAATAATGATGACATGAATACTTTTGTGAATAAATCTTTTTTTTTCAACTCAATAAAAATATACAACATCAAGTTTACCCTTCTGTTTAAAAGTGTATAACTCAGTAGCATCAAGCACATTTACAATGTTGGGCAACTTTTACTACTGACTAACTCTAGAGCCATGCATTAATCACTCCCTGAACATCAGCTTGTTCCTGCATAATGGATTCACAGGGAGTAAAGCATTTCATTAAAGCAAGAAATATTTTTAACTGTGTCCAGAACAGAGCTGTTAGTTGGCATTCTGTTACAGCGATAAAATACTCAAGAAAAACACYGTAATAGGAAACACTTATTTTGGTACAAGGTTTTAGTCTATTAGCAGGCACTATTGCTCCTAACCACAGAACACCACAGCAGAGTAGGAGAGAGCATAGATACTTGCTTGATGGTGGCCTGGAAGCAGAAATAGAGAGGGAGAGACAAGGGACAGTCTATATAGTGTAGATCAGGGCCATCCACTGGAACATGGGCAACTTAACACGAGCCTCACACCTTTGAAGAAAACCGACCCTCCCTTCTCAGCCCTGATCTGCCAATAGTTCCTCAGCTAGGGAAGGAGAATCATGAGCCCCTCCTCTGTGAAAATCTTATTCCTATCTGTCGTATATGTTGATTTGTATGGAGAATCTCCTTTCAGAAGAAAATATTCCTAAGCAAATAAATACTTAATAACAAATCTAGACACATGATTTCCAAATGTTTTGGTATGTATCATATGGGAAGCTTGTTAAAAACTAGATCTCTAGCCTGAGTTTTGACAAAGATGTCAAACATTCACAGTGGAGGAAAGCATTTTTAATAAATGGTGCTGGGGAAACTGGGTATCCACATGTAAGAGAATGAAGCTTGATCCTTCTTTCTCACCCTGAACACAAATCAATTTCAAATGGATCAAAGATCTGTGACCTGAAACTGTGAATGCCCTTTGAGGACAGATAGGGAGTACGCTTCAGGATATAGGCTCAGGTAAGGACTCTTTGACTAGGACTCTGGTCACCCAGAAAATAAGACTAATAATCAACAGGTGGGGCTTTGTGAAATTAAAAAAGGTTCTATGTTTCAGCCAAGGAAGCGGTTCATAAACCGAAGAGGCAGTCAACTGAATGGGCGGGAAATCTACTAGTTGTACRTCCAACAGAGGGTTAAAGTATAGAAATATRTAAAGGACTAAGCGCCAACCACCACCAACAAACCCTAAACACCCAGAAAATATCACTTAAAAGTGGGCTATTGCAGGGCACGGTGGTGGCATACCTGATCATCCCAGAACTCAGAAGGCAGGAGGAGGTAATTTGCGACTTCAAGGCCAGCTTGGTCTGCAAAGCAAGTTTTAGGATGACCAGGGCTGTTAGACAGAGAAAATCTGTCTTGGAAAAAAATGATGATGATGATGATGATGATGATGATGATGATGATGATGATGATGAAGAAGAACAACAACAACAACAACAAGAAGAACAAGAAGAAGAAGAACAAGAACAAGAACAACAACAAGAACAACAACAAGAAGAAGAAGAACAAGAAGAAAAGGAGGAGAAAGAGGAGGAAGAGAAGGAAGAAGGAAGGATGAAGGAAAGAAGAAAGAAGAGGAGGAGGGAGAAGAAACTGAAGTTWTTAGTTGGGTATAGTAGTACATGGTTGAAATCTCAGGACTCAGGAAACTGATGAAGGCCGATCACAAATTTGAGGCCAGCCTGGGCTACAAGCAAGGCCTTTTCTCAGGGAGGAAAAAAAAAAAAAAAGAGCAGATCCCTAAGACCTTTTGAGATAACTGGGAGCAGAGCCTGAGAATGTGTTGACCACGGAGACTGTCTCAGAGCCACACTGTGAGACACTCTGCTAAATCCTGTTTCCCACAGAGCAGGATTTACAAGCCAGTTCTACCCAGTACACTGGATGGCCTTGAGAGGAATTAACTACAGTCGGCTTGGTATTGTATAAGGTTAATCCTCACAAGATAAGAGACTTCCTTTGTCATTCCCCTTCAGTCTTTGGGAGTATACAGGAAGCCTCAGCTGGGTGCGAAGACACCTCTCTCAGTTAGCTGAYATACTTTCTAGTTGTGAGAAGTTTTATTGGATTTTTATTGCCCTACATAGTGCTGGTAAGATTGAGAAGTCCGAGTGGCTGCGTGATGGGCAAAAGTTGTGACTATTGAAGTTCAGTRAGTCAAATGTACGAGTCATTCATTTGAAGCACGAGCTTATTTTCAAAAGAGGCAGGTTGGACCCAGGTCTAGGGGAGTAGGGTGTGTGTTGGGGGTACCAACACAGGCAAGAGGGGGTGTGTAAGAAGCTTTGGGACTAGCACTGGACACTGTGTTCTTGGTGGAAGGACAAAGTGGGAAATTAATCCTTCATAATTTACTTTGTGGCTCACACGGCCAGCCACCTTACCAGGGGAATACACTTCACTGTTTATTCATGTGGATGATTCAGGTTAAAACGGAACAACTTATGTCTATCTTCAGCAACACATACGTGATTCCTCGCTGGACAGAAGAGTACCGCTCCTTGCCAGCTGGCAACRCGGGGTTTGGCAGATGGCTTAAAATGCTGCCTTGAGGAGTTACAGGCAGTTTCCCCCTTCTCTGCTGACTCACCGTACCTTGTAAGGCAGCCGAGGACTCCAAGAGTCTCGGAATGGGTCCCTGCAAAAGTATACRAGAGACTGGATCACTACGGATGAAGAGAGTTTTCGGTTTCAAGGGAAACTCGCTCCGATATTATGGATTTCTTAAAGCTGACGCCTAATTGGCAGCCATGATGTTTTCTGATGGAGTGTGTAGAGTCCCAGCAGGAAGTGATATTTACAATGTTAGTAACTTGGCTCTCATAATCTTCATTGAACTTACTTGCTGGAGTCTACTCCAATGTCTAATTGAGTGGATACATTTTGGTTTTGAAGTTGCTAAATCATTTTCCCTTAGTAATAAAAATTGCAAATGGAGAATGTCTGTCATCACTTCTTAAGCATGGAAGCTTTCTGCTTAATTTCGTGTGTGTATAGATAAGAACTAAGGGTCAAAGAACTACCGTGGTTCTGTAAGAATTCCATCAATCATGGTCAAGGCTAGATGCTAAGCAGTGCAGAAACTTGTGCCCAGTGACTCTTTCTTTTGTACATCTCGTCCTTGCAAATAATATTTCCTGACAGGACCCCATTCTCCTTTGCCCTGTGGGTCCAGTGCTCTGCTAACTCACAGATGAGCAGGTGCAGAGTCTCCATCTTGCTTTGTTGGATTTTTGCTTGGTCAGAGCTTGTCGACCTAGACTAGGTCTGCAATGCAGGCTTGGTTTACAGAGGCCTGGTCTTTGGGATGTGAAGTACAAAAACGAGGAGGAAGAGGAGGAGGAGGAGGAAGAGGAAGAGGAGACAAAGGACCTTTGTCTACTTGGTGGCATCTTCAAAGCCATCGCCATATACCTTTGCAAGCCTGGCATCTTGTTAGGACAAGGACCTGCAGAACTGAAAGGGCTTTGTTGTAAATGGCTGCTCACATTAATGTTAGCCATGATGTACATGATGGGGGGAAAACAACCAAAACAAACAACTTCACACTAATGGCATTATTTGTATATTATTTCCCATTTTATCAAATCTGTGGCTGGAATGAAAGTCTTAAGGCTTGCTGGTTCTTTGGTCTTCTATTGGAGAGCTCTGAAAACCTTCAGACCTTGTGTTGTTTGGTAGTGACAACTGGAGACAAAAGTAGTCAAGTTACATCTGTCAGTGTAACCCCTGAGCTGTTACAAAGTGCTCCCAGCTACTGTTTTAGAGTCTTCCCCCTGAGCCCCGCCCTGTGTGGCTCTCCTGTTTCGGTCTCTCGTCTGAGGATGATTCCTGATAGACAAGCTAAAGTAGATGGCTTCATTTGAAAGTTCTCCCCGGTAGGATTTGTCTTCCTTAGGGTGTAGCATGGCTTTGCGACTCCTCCCTGTTCCCCTTTCTCTTCAGCTCCCTTTCTTCCTGGGAGTGGGTAGGTGGAGGCGTCACGCACTGTGTTTTAATGGGAGAAACCGTCCAGTCATAAATAAGTCCTACTTGGAGTGTCAGTGGTGGCAAGTTGGAAGTGAAATGTCAGGCTGGCATTCAGCACTTTCAGGAGAAGCCCCCCAAGGGCCAAATAAATCACTCAGCAAGACTCCAAGATGCTGAATTTGCCTTAAAAACATAATGTGAAGGGATGATTCTGTTTTATCACACGAGAGGCCAAGAGCATTGTGAAGCTGCCTCAGACAAGATGAGATGGGTCTGGGGGAGTGAGATTCCAGAGAAATATACTGAAAGTCATTAAGGGGATCAAATATTTCTCTGTCAGGAAGCATGGGTTCTGGTCACTGGTATAACATGTAGCTAAATTGGGTTTGAATCTCTTGATAACCTGACCAGCTCCAAACATCTTGATCTATGGTAAATCCAGATTATATAGAGTGTTAATATGGCAGACAGGCATATACCTTGGAAAGTCCATTGCATGGCTGTCCCTTCTTAATATTCAAGTATAGCGTGACTACGGCAGCTCAAATCTTCCTTAATAATATCAAGTAATTCTGTATCCACTGTCCTCGGAGAGTAGGCTCACTGTGTAGTGGGGAGGATCTGGTGATTGCTCCTTAAGGAAATGTGATTTTGAGGTCAGTGTCAAGTTAACAACACTGACCAAGGTCAGTTCACAGTGTGGATCCAGACACCAGAACTTGGGCGTCTTACTAGTCATTAACTTGTATCCCAGCTTTGGTGAGGTTTTTCAGGGATGGTGCAGCTAGGAAAGACCATTCTCTTAGTTGGCATTGGGGAGCTGGTTGCATTTCAAAGCTTGGCTCTGATGTCTCTGTGGTACTTGCCTGATTGTAACTCAGAATTGTGCTAGGTCCTTCCAAGCTTCTGGCTTTATGTCCTTCCTCCCTAGAGTTAAGAACACTGGGGACACGCCTTTGACCCCAGCCCTGGGGAGGCAGAAAGCAGGCATTTCTCTGTGAGTTTGAGGCCAACCTGATCTACAGAGTGAGTTCCAGGACAGCCAGGGCTACACAGGAAAATCCTGTCTCTAAAAACAAATCAAAACCAAACAACGACTAAAACAAAACAAAAAAACCCCAACCGTTCTTTTCCCAGAGAACCAGTCATTGTGCTCTGACCACTGATAATATATTATGTCAAAAGCAAAAGTCTGGGTCACCCTTTAGAGTCATTGTATGATGCTGCTCTTTAGTTAGTATGCCAAATATAACTTTTGAAAATAGTCATATAGATTCTGTCAGTTCCAGAGCAGAGGGGGTTAGAATACTTTGTATTACATTTCCAGGGCTTCCTAGAAATTGCATATGAGAAGCACATTTTACTCTCTCTGGCCAGTCAAGAACAAACTCCAGCTGATTTCAGCTGCTGTTATTTGATGTGTGAAAAAATGGCTTAAAAAAAAAAAGATTTCTTTTTTCTTTTCCAAAGAATTTTGTTATCAGCAATGCTATGCAGCCTGGCATAAAACCCTTGACAATATCAAAGAGATGATGGTATCGTATAAATGTAGCAGAGAGTAGAACGCAATTCTCTTTCATGATGTGGCCAGAAAAAACAAATTACATTGAGTGACCCAAAGCACCCTGACTCCATTAGACCCCCAGTTCTTAGTCACATAACATTCTGCCCCAGTAAAGAGATCATAAGGGAGATGTTCCCGGGACTGTCAGAAAGAGGAGCCCACCCTATTCATTTAGGTCTGATTTATGAACTGTTGGAACCAGTTCCCAAAGTCTGTCTTCACAGTCTCTCTCATGACTGATAAACAATGTACAAAAATTCTGCAAATTTGCAAAAAAAAAAAAAAAAAATCTGATTCTTTCATGCCCAAAGTCCCTGGGGGGTGGGGGGAGGAACATTGRAATCTCCAAAGAGCTGCTGGTGACAAATGTCTACTGTGTTTCCTGATACTAGGGAACAGAAGTGAGGCTTGAAAGAGAAAACCCACGAAGGAGAACCCTCCCTCCCTCCCTCCCTCAGCTCCCTTCCAGACAAATACTGGCTCATTGGATTTTCAAGCACCCACCGGCAGCCATTTTCCCTTTCTTGTTGTGGTCTGTTCCCCAGAAATACACCTTTTTGTTTGTTTGTTTTTTGTTTTTCTTTCTTTATTTTTTGTTGTTGTTGTTGTTGTCCAAACTTGATTGAATTATAGAAAACGAGGTGTAAGTTCCCAGGTTGCACGATTTTCTCACAGCCAGAAAATGGGTGGGAGAGAAGACATGGATTACTCTGTCTGTCCCCAGACCCTCTAGCTTTCTTTCTGAAAGAAAATGCTTTRAAAACTATAGAGGGAACAGTCATCTGGCAGTGAGTAAACACGATTATCTTTTAAAATAATAATGACGCCTAACATTACCGAAAAGAGGAAACTGTTCTCTTTGTTCCAAAGACTGTATGTTTAATATTATAGATGAATATCTTTTAAGGCATAAATACAAAAATCTTTTTTTTTTCTTGGAGAACTGGTCAATTTGCTAGTCTAGACTTCTAGGAAAGCAACATAAAACTGTTATTTTTAAAGGGGCCAAATGATCGTCCAATGCAACCTTATCTGCCCCAGAAGTGAAATGAATGCAAGTTTTAGAATGGATTTGGCAGCTCCAGGGTCAGGTTCTAATATAGATCTAGGCTGATGTCATATCAACAAGGGTATCAAGAGGGTTGTATTTGTGAGCTCTGTTCTTAACCAAGGATGGGTCCCCTGTCCAAGTCAGGGCTAAAGAGGGTTTCCTAGGCGACACCRAGGAAGGAAGAACTCCATGTATAAAATGGTGTGGRTGCCGTCCTCTTTGAGGAGTAGCTCTTTTCTCTTTTGGTCTGACATCTTGGTCTTCTGAGAGTGTTTTGTGGGTCCTTTGACCCTTGGGAAGCCATTGCTTAGTATCCTTGAAGCATTTTGGGTGTTGACTAAAAAAATACACATAATGCATCATTTCACAGAAAGTATGAGAGTGTGTGGGAACTGAGAGGGCAGGGCATTCATGAGTAACGCGCTCAGCGGACACATGAGATCAGCGTCTTCTGGTCCTCGCCACCCTGAAGAAATAGGGGTGGGCGTAGAGGTGCGGTAGTGGGGCGCAGCAACTGGAACACTGTGGAAACAGTCATCTTGGCCATATTGAAACCTAATTTGTCACAGGCATGAGGCTGACCAGGCATTTGGTATCCAAGGGCTCTTAGTTTTGGATAAACTTGCCTTCTTTTACTTTTTCTTGAAATTTTTGAGATTTTGGTTTRTCTCTTATTTTCATTTTATGTATATGAGAGTTTTGCCAGCGTATTGATGCACCACATGCTTGCTGTGCCCACAGAGGCCAGAAGAGGGTAT
>BDUI01007783.1:38561-62653 GCA_002335545.1 Apodemus speciosus
TTATATGTATATATAACAGCAATGCTTAAAGAAGAAGAGGCAGAGAATTTGGGAGGAAGGAACATGAGGAGGGCAAGAGGAGGAGAGAGTGTGGAAATGATGTGATTATAGTTTTCTTAAGGTTTAAAAGAGGAATGAATTATCAAGTCTTGGCTAAATATTTGATACTAGTGGATATAGACCATCTTCAATGTTTTTCAGAGTTGATCAACATTTTCATTTTATAATCATCAAAGCTGAGAATACATGGCACAAGGTAAAAGGTGTGTTTATGGTTATTCCAGAAATTGTCAGAATTTCTGCCTAATATCAAGCCAAGATACATTTAATATTTCCAATGAGACTCATTATGTGCTAGCAATTTAAACAGCATTCTTAMATAAAGCAATCAAAGATTATACTAAATTGATAGTTGTGTGTTGAGAAAAAAATGAAAAAGTCTTTGTTTCCCATGGTTAAACTATTATGTGTATATAAGAACAAACAACTTACTTGTGCGCTAAAAACACTGGAATTCATAGCATATGATAGTCTTGAATCAAACAGCCAGGCATAGTGAAGTACATCTTTAAGCCTGGTACTTGAGAGGAAGAGAAAAGCAGATCTCTGTTATTTCTAAGCCAGTTAGAGCTACATAGTGAGACCCTGTCTTAAAACAACAAATAAAAACAAGACAGTCTGGCATCTGTATTTAAGGTATCAGCATTTGTTGACACTATGTTGTACAACATCATACAGTACAAAGTGCACGTGTCTGTGTAGTCATATATTTTTCACAGCCTACTTTAATAAACATCCAACCTCCCTTCTAGCCCACCACCCACCAGAGGTAGTGGAAAAGAAAGGTTATTAGCATATAAGGGAAATGGACCTGTTTAGAAATAGTTCTTTGGGTGATTCCAATCTTTGTTGTTCTCAATGCAGTCCACTAACAAACACCAAACATGAATCAGCAGCTACAGACTAGTCCACTCAGCTGACACCACAGAGGAATCAGCAGCTTCAGTCCATTCCAATTGGCAAATGTCACACATGAATCAGCAACTGCAATTCAATCCAAGAGAAACCATAAGGTTGGCCAACTAGCCCAAGTCCGTGGAAGCAGCAAGAAGCCACAGGAACCTCATGAGAAGTTCTTTGGCAAGTTTTTCTCTATGATGTCACCACAAGCGAAGCTCTACAAAGCAATGTAAGATGAACCAATACATGCATGCTGTCAGRGAAGAATAGCAAAGCAGAACAAAGCGAGCCAATGCTCTAGCTCCCATGGTCTGAGGGKACATATTGATGGTATTCAAGAGAGTAGGACTCCCTAGACCCCTCCCATTATTATGGTGGTGGTCTGGGATGGAAACTGTGAGGGAGATGCTCAGTGTTGAGGTATGAGTTGGAACAGGGACTCCTCAGCAACTCAGGGCCTTTCTTTTGCTCTCAGTGTCCTTGCCTGGGTGGGTGGTCCAGGGTTTCTTACTCCGTGGAGGCCATGTAGGCCATGAGGTCCACCACCCTGTTGCTGTAGCCACATCCATTGTCATACCAGGAGATAAGCTTTACACAGCTATCATTGAGAGCAGTACAAGCCCCAGCATAAAAAGTAGAGGAGTGGGAGCTGCTGTTGAAGTTGCAGGAGACAACCTGGTCCTCAGTGTGGCCCAGGATGCCCTTTAGTGAACCCTCGGATGCCTGCTTCACCTCCTTCTTGATCTCATCATACTTGGCAGGTTTCTCCAGGCAGCATGTCAGATCCACAATAGATACATTTTGGGTAGGAACACAGAAGGCCATGGAAGTGAACATCCTATTCAGCTCTGGAATGACCTTGCCCACAGCTTAGCAGCACCAATGGATGAAGGGATAATGTTCTGGGCAGCCTCACAGCCATCATACCACAGCTTTCCAGAGGGGCCATCCGCAGTCTTCTGAGTGGCAGTTATGGTATGGACTGTGGGGTCAGGGTAAGCAGTTGGTGGTTCAGGATGCACTGCTGACAGTCTTGAGAGACTTGTCATATTTCTCATGGTTCACACCATCAAAAACATTGGCAGAGGGGTGGAGATGATGACCGTTTTGGTCCCACTGTTCAAGTGGCCCCTGGCATTCTTCATGATGGTAAAGACACCAGTAGACTCCACAACATATTTAGCACCAGCATCACCCCATTTGATATTGGGATCTTGCTCCTGGAAGATAGTAATGGCCATCCTGTTGATGACAAGCTTTCCATTCTCAGCCTTGGCTGTGCTGTTGAACTTGACATGGGTAGCATCATACTGGAACATGTAGACCATGTAGTTGAGGTCAATGAAGGGGTCATTGATGTCACAATCTCCACTTTGATAGATGCAGAGCAGAAGCAAGCCCTGGTAACCAGGCGCCCAATATGGGCAAATCTGTTCACTCCAACCTTTTCTGTAGTGTCTATGGGATGAGACTGACACTGCACAGAAGTTGTGGCTGTCTCTGGAACAGGGAAGAGCAGAGAGCTGGGGTGGGGGGTTCATCACACATCCTTTCATATGTTTGTTACAGCAAAACATTCTTTCCCCTGTGTCTGCTTCAGGAAAACATTCTTTCACATGTTTGCTTTTGTAAACCATCATTTGATATAACCGATGTTCCAAAGAAACCAGAAGTTTCCACTTCATGTCCGCTCTGTCACATACCAAAGTTTGAGTGAAGCCATATGATACCATACACATGAGCCCTTCCACAAACCTGTCGGACTCATCACACACCTGATTGGAAATTAATTTTTAACCATTGCATGTTCAGAATCTTTCATGGATGCCAAATTATTTCTGACCTCCAGATTCAGTTGTACAAGGTTGGGACCTGCAGTAAAAAGCTGGCATAGAAGACAACTCAATATAACATAGTTGAAGATATTCACCTCTATGATTCAGTACATGCATGTGGACCATGGGACATATGCAAGGACATTGAGATGAGCGCTGAGATAGCAAAAAGTATTCATTAGCTGTTAAATGGATAAATAAGTGGTTTTCTTATATAAATGATAATATCTGGATTTATATAATATTTATCACATTCAATAATCATCTTTATCTATGGTACATATGTTCTAGGACCTTCAGTTGATGTCAAATCCTGCAGGTACTACCAAACCCTGTTAAACTATTAATTTTCCTATATACATATCAATGTTTGATATGGTTAACTCATAAAGAAAAAATTACATCACAGATTCAGATATCCCTAACTGTGACAATGCCTATAATAAACGGTAATCTTCTTGGGCCACTGAGAATGTGGCCTAAGTGACTGACGTTCAGTCTCCGAGACTCACGTGATAGAGGAGAATTATCTTCTGCTAAGTGTCTTCTGAATCCCACACATGCGTCATATTATGGTTGCCATTCCTACACCCTAACAAACACACAAAATACAATAAATCAATAACTGTTTAAGGGCTGGAAAGGCGGCTCAGTAGTTAATAACACTGCCTGTTCTCCCATCTATAACACCAAAACAAGGGGATTAGATGTTCTCTTCCAGCCTCTAATGGGCATTGTATGTAAGTGGTGCACAGACATACATGCAAACAATGCATCTACACACATACAAATGAAGAAAACCCCTTTTAAAAAGACAGATATGGTGGCACATGACTTTAATCCCAATGCTTGAGAGGGAGAGGTAGGTGGATCTCTGTGAGTTTAAGTCTAGCCTTGTGTACTTAGTTTCAGGCTGACCAGAGCTATGTCATGTGGGACCTCAGGCACCTGAGTGGTGATTGGAATGAAAATGGTTCTCATAGGCTCACAGGAAGTGGCACTATTGGAGGCATGGCCTTGTTTGGGAAAGTGTGTTACTGGGGAAGAGGGTGCGCTTTGAGGGGTGTTTTGGGTTTGCAGTTTCGGTCCTAGTGGCTCACTATCTCTTCCTGATGCCTGCTAGTCCATATGAAGAACTCTCATCACAAAGGCAGATATGCCTCCTGCCCTGATGATGATGGACTAAACTTCGAACTGTAGGACAGCCCCAATGAAATGTTTTCCTATATAAGAGTTGGTGTCTCTTCACAGCAATAAAAACCCTGACATCCCCTTTCAAAAAAGTTTAATCTTCTTATCATTTGAACATGAATTAATAGCTGAAAATTAATTTTCCCATGTCAGATGTTAAATAAAATAACTCTGAAATTATGTATCTATAATAAATCACTATAATTAACAAAGAGTAAGCAGAAAGTTAGTCATGCAAAAGCATATTATATTTTGTTCTTACTAGCCAAATTTTAAAACCAGAGGATGTTTGATGTTGCTGAGGTAAGGTCTCATATAACCCAGGTTAGCCTCAAACTTGCTTTGCAGCCATGACCTTAAATGCCTGATCTTCTGGCTAAGTGCTGAAATCACAGGTGTGCAACACTACACTAGCTGTAAGAATGCTTTTTAAATAATCTGATGGGTTAAAATTCTAAATGTTCTGTCAAGATGACTATCACTGACTCCCAAACACCATATTTGAAAAGAAGAACATGTTGAGATTTTTCTCAAATGATAAATCCAATGTCCAAAGTTATTTCTTTACAATATACTATGAGACGTTCTGTGATTCTGTTCTGGAATTCTGTATGTAATATTTTCAGACTGTGGTTGACGATTAGTTAATAGGGACAAGGAATATGAAATCACGGAGAAGGGTAGGAATCGTTTTAAGCACTGTATGTTCTTAAATCCATCCATATACTCCAGTGAGGTGGATATTATTATGTGTAAGTCATAGATGAGAACAATGGAAGAGACAGTGGGTAAAAGTTCTGTCCACAACTCACTTAGTAAATGGTGGGGGTGGGGTGGGATGGAGATGGCTCAACAGTTACGAGTATTTGCTGCTCTTACAGAAAACCCAGGTTTGGTTCCCAGCACCCAGTAATTGTTTACCACTGTTCCTAACTATTGTTCCAGGGAATCTGGCCCCTTCTTCTGGCAGTGTGTGTTCATATATGCACACAAAACATTGAAACACACAAAAATGAATCAGAATAAATAAATGGTAGACACCAAGACTTGACTAGCTATAAGTTCTGTACTCTTTCTTAATCACTAATTTAGCCTATTTCTGGAGATACTGATTCATGGAATGTTGTATAAGCAGCAATCTTACTGAATGAGGTAAAACTACACATAAAAAAATGCCAATAAGCTGTGAACCATAATATTAAACAATCAGAGAGTTCATTATAAAGAACTATGTACTATGAAATTTATTTACAAAAACTTTTAAAACGGAACAAAGTTTAAAGATATAAACATATTTTAAAGGATAATTTCACTTATCCAAATATTAAAGTAGAACCTATGTAACTTAATTATAGATTAAAGGCAACAAGTAAAAATGTATGTGATTGTTGTCAGTGTGTAGAGCATACCTTTAATTCCAGCTCTGAGAAATCAAAGGACAGGATCTCTAAGAATTTGAGGCTAGCCTGGTCTATATCACCTAGCTCCCAACCAGACATGGTGGGACCCTGTCTCATGAACTTTATGTGATAAAGCAAGAGAGGAAAAAGGAGAGTAATACATAAAGTTTGGGTAAATGCTTGCGTTGGTGAAAAGCATAAAAGCAATTAGTTGCAAGTTCCTATAGTATATAAGTTCATTACATTCCACTAYGATTTATTATATATTTGAAGACAACTAGGAGAGGACTCTGAGAGCTCCCCACACAGTGAGCACACATTTGGAGATGCTAATTACCCTGCTTTGGCCATTGAATACCGATTACAGGGGCTGAACACAGGCCTACTCTACCCTGTGTGCACCAATGCGATGAATCCATTTTAAAAAGTAAAATCAAAAGTAGCAGTAACTTCATACTGGCTTAAATAAGACAGTTGAGCTGAGCAGAGAAAAGCAGAATGTACTAATGAAAGAAAGTGCATTAGAGAATAACCAGAGGGGTCCTGTGGGAGACCCAAAGAAATGCAATGTTCTTTGGCTGGTACTAGATTTGAGGTGCTTATGCGTTCATTGGATTTTTATTGTGTATCTTATACATATTTTATAAATATTATCGAGTATATACTTAATATTTAATAAAAACTTTAAATAATATTTTACAAAGAGTAAAGATCGGGGAAACAAATCAAAAAAGCTTATCATTAGTCCTAAATAAGAATTGATTCTAAAATATAAAGAAAGGCTTTAATAAAAACCTGAACCTAAAGTTTGAGTCAATAGCRACATGGGGTTCTGATAATGGAAATATAAGTAAAGCCATGCTATTTCTGTGATATGCAGATAGATAATATGAATACTAATTAATTCTAAACTTCATTAGAAAAAGTTTTCCTTATATGTCATGAGACAGTGGGAGAAGAAGCTAGAAWAATCAAAATAAAATGTATTAGTCTCTAATAGGTAGAAGAAAACTTTCAAAACAAAAAGCAACAGAATATATATGAAATTTTTGAAGTCAAATAATCAAAAGAAAAATAAAAAATGGGGCCTGCATAGATGGCTCAGAAGTTAAGATCATTTATTTCTCTAACAGAAAACCAGGGTATACTTACCAGCACCCACATTAATGGCTCACAACTTTTCACAACCCCAGGTCCAGGCACACGTGTGTTGTACAGCCATAAATGCAAGCAAAACTCCAGACACATAAAATGTATCAAAAAAGAAAGAAAGAAAGAAAGAAAGAAAGAAAGAAAGAAAGAAAGAAAGGAAGGAAGGAAGGAAGAAAGAAAGAAAGAGGGAGGAAGGAAGGAAGAGAGAAGGGAGGGAGGGGGAAAGGAAGGAAGAAAAGAAGGAAGAAAAGAAGAGGAAAGGGAAGGGAAGGAAAGGAAAGGGAAGATAACTGAAAATGGTTTAGCTGGGAGAGAAAGAAGCATGAGAGAAGGGTTAGGGTAAACCATTTTTTATTAAAAGCTTTAGAGATCATTTTTCTTTTTAACAAATGTGCTTGTAAAACCTCGATAAGAATTAAAATTAAAACATATGATTATGCACTAAAACTGCTGAAAAGGCATTTGATAAAATTCCAGCCVCTATTTATTATTCTTAAAACTTTTAGCAAATTGGATATAAGAAGCTAAAGTTTTTTAATCTACTGCAGACACCTATCACTATCAGAGAAAGCAAGATCATTCCTGTTCACCAGCATAATTCAGCATAGCCTGTGCAATGAAAGAAATATATACATACAAGATAATGAAATAAAAGTTATAAAAACTACCAGAGGGGAAGGGAAGCTGCCACCATCCACAGATAAGACTGCATACCGAGCAATCTGGAGAACACGAACTGGAAATGACTCGTGCTTTGCAAAGTAATCAAAGGCCAAATCAGCGCATATCCTAAAATCAATCACTTTCCGTAACTTAGCATTGCTGCTAAGACATAGAAGGAAGTTTTTATACATAACAGAAACATAATGTAGAACTAAGTTTAACAAAAATGTAAAAGAAATAATAATAATAACTATTATTATTATTAAAATTCACTGAACYTATCTGTGCTTTCTGTCTGGTTTTGTTTTGCTTTTGAGATGCCATCCTGGCTGGCCTGGATCTGGCTATGTAGCCCAGGTTAGCCTCAAAACTGCAGCAGTCCTCTTGACTCAGCTGGCACTACAGGTGTGCACCACCATGCACCATCTCAAAGACTTTTTTTTAGACATGAATAAACCATAAGGGGATATATTCAATATTGTATTCGTTTCTCCTGCAAACAATCTATTGTATACAATTTCCATCAAAATCTCAATGTGCTATCTGTTGGAATCCCAGTGGGAAACTAACAGCATGCTGGGATGAGGCTGATTCACAAAGTGTCTGCATATGCCACATAGGGAAGTCTAACAACATCGTAAGAAAAACATGCCCTGCCCAGAGTAAGCAACAATGTGCTGAAGGAAGAGAGGAAAGCAAAGGAGAGGGGAGAGAGGGAAGAGGGGAGAGGGGAGGAGAGATGAGGGAGGAGAGGGAAGGAGAGAGTAGAGAGGAGGGGAGGGGAGAGAAGAGGAGAGGAGAGGACAGGACAGAACAGGACAGGAGAGGGGGAAGGAGGGAGAATAAGAAGAGAGCAGTTACCAGAATCCAGAGAGGAGTTGATAAAGATGCCTACCACTAAAAGACATGTATCTACATTGAGAAACACAGCCAGCCCAAAACCCTGCAGGTAGAGTCAGAAAAACAAGCATCTGGATGCAACCACCATCCTCATGCCCTCATCTTCTATCGCAGAATCTTCCACTACAGATGACCTATTGACAAGGCTGGATTCTGGAGAGCATCTCAATGTAGGTTCCATATTTCAAACAGGATGAGCCTGGGGAGACTGAAAGGAGTCACATAATAAATCTGAGAGATCTTAAATGTCTCTCCAAGGACTGTGTTATGAAGGCTTTGAACCCCACGGTTGGCGTTACTGGGAGATGAAAGAAACATTAGGAGGCATGGACTAGATGGAAGAATTGGATCCCTGGGACATGCCATGAAAGGGGAAGAATAGAGAACTATGAAGCAGGTCAAAGAATGATCTAGTCTCTATGTGATACCATGGAGTGAAACTAAGAAGATGTTTTAAAGAAAAGAAGAAAGAATGCTTCTGGTTTCCATCTGCACCCAGAGCTGATCCTGTGCCAAGGCGCTCCATACCCAAATACCACCAGGAGAGAGAGCTGGTCTCCCAGGAGTATTGACTCATCTGTGAGCACAGGTAAGACGGCCACTTCTGCTCAAATTCCTGGCCCAAGGGGCACCTGCCCTGAGCCATCAGGACGCAGGAACCAAGGAACAGCTGGGGACAGGATTCTTCAGGTTTCTATCTCATCCTGGAGCTGACCCTATGCCACAGCTGTCCATACCCCAAATCCTCCCAGAGAGAACTGGTCTCCCAGAAGTACTGACACACAGGCTTGCAGAAGGGACAAGCCACAGTCAGAGAAAGCAAGGCCAACTGTCTTTGTCAGGGTATCTATTCCTGCACAAACATCATGACCAAGAAGCAAGTTGGGGAGGAAAGGGTTTATTTAGCTTACACTTCCAAATTGCTGTTTATCACCAAAGGAGGTCAGGACTGGAACCCAAGCAGGTCAGGATACAGGAGATGATGCAGAGGCCATGGAGGAATATTTCTTACTGGCTTCCTTTCCCTGGCTTGCTCAGCTTACTTTCTTATAGAACCCAAGACTACCAGCCCAGGGGTGGCATGAACTACAATGTGAACTCTGTCCTTCATCACTAATTGAAAAAATGCCTTACAGCTGGACCTCATGAAGGCGTTTCCTCAACTGAAACTTTACTCACTGATAACTCCAGCCTGTGTCAAGTTGACACACAAAACCAGCCAGTACACCAGAAATAACAAGGTGGCAAGAGGCAAGGGCAAGACCATAAGCAACAGAAACAAAAGCTACGTGGCATCGTCAGAACCCAGAATCCTACCACACTGAGCCCTGAATATCCCCAACACACCAGAAAAGCAAGACTCTGATTTAAAATCACACCTCATGATAATGATAGAGGGCTTTGAGAAGGACATAAATAACTCCCTTAGAGAAACACAGGAGAACAGGTAAACAGGTAGAAGATCTTAAAGAGAAAACACAAAATCTCTTAAAGAATTACAGGAAAACACAAACAAATGGTGAAGGAATTGAACAAAACCAGACTCTCAAATTAATGGGCCAGTAAATACCTTCAACAAAATTATAGAAAAAAAAAACTTCCCTAACCTAAAGAAAGAGATGCCCATGAACATACAAGAAGCCTACAGAACTCCAGATAGACTGGACCAGAAAAGAAATTCTACCCGTCACATAATAGTCAAACCGCCAAATTCACTAAACAAAGAAAGAACATTAAAAGCAGTAAGGGAAAAAATGTCCAGTAACATATAAAGGCAGACCTATCAGAATTACACCAGACTTCTTACTAGAGACCCTGAAAGCTAGAAGATCCTGGGAAGATGTTAAACAAATCCTAAGAGAACACAAATGCAAGCCCAGGCTACTATATCCAGCAAAACTCTCAATTACCATAGATGGAGAAAGCAAGGTATTCCATGACAAAAACAAGTTTACACAATATCTTTCCACAAATACAGCCCTACAAAGGATAATACATGGAAACTGCCAACACAAGGAGGGAAACTACACCCTAGAAAAATCAAGAATGTAATCTTCTTTCAACTAACCCAAAAGAAGACAGCCACACAAACATAAAAGCAACATCAAAAATAACAGGAAGCATCAATCACTATTCCTTAATATCTCTTAACATCAATGGACGCATTTCCCTAATAAAAAGACAGAGAATAACAGAGTGGATACATAAGCAGGACCCAACATTTTGCTGCATAGAAGAAATGTACCTCAGTGTCAGACAAAGACACTACTTCATAGTAAAGGGATGGAGAACAATTTCCAAGCAAACGGTCCCAAAAAACAAGCTGGAGTAGCCATTCTAATATTCAATAAAATCAACTTTCAACCAAAAGTTATCAATAAGGATAAGGAATGACACTTCATACTTATCAAAGGAAAAATCTACCAAGATGAACTCTTAATTTTGAATATCTAAGCTCCAAATGCAAGGGCACCCATATTCATAAAAGAAACTCTTCTAAAGATTAAAGCACACATTGCACCTCACACAATACTAGTGGGAGACTTCAACACCCCACTCTCATCAATGGACAAATCATGGAATCACAAACTAAACAGAGACACATTGAAACTAACAGAAGTTATGGACCAAATGGATTTAACAGATATCTACAGAATATTTCATCCTAAAATAAAAGAACATTCCTTCTTCTCAGCACCTCATGGTGCCTTCTCCAAAACTGACCATATACTTGGTCACAAAGCAGGCCTCCACATATACAAGAAGACTGAAACAATACCATGCTGTTTCATGATGGACTAAGGTTGGTCTTCAACAGCAACAAAAACGACAGAAAAGCCACAAACACATGAAAGCTGAACAACGCCCAATTCAATGTTAACTTGGTCAAGAAAGAAATTAAAGACTTTTCAGAATTTAATGAAAATGAAGATGCATCATACCAAAACTTATGGGACACAATGAAAGCAGTGATAAAAGGAAAACTCATAGCTCTGAGTGCCTCCAAAAAGAAGCTAGAGAGAGTATACACTAGCAGCTTGACAGCATACCTGAAAGCTCTAGAACAAAAAGAATCTAATATACCCAAGAGGCATAGATGACAGGAAATAATCAAACTCAGGGCTGAAATCAGCCAAGTAGAAACAAAAAGAACTATACAAAGAATCAACAAAACCAGGAGTTGGTTCTTTGAGAAAATCAACAAGATAGATGAACCCTTAGCCAGACTAACCAGAGGACACAGGGACAGTATCCAAATTAACAAAATCAGAAATGAAAAGGGAGATATAACAACAGAAACTGAGGAAATTAAAAAAAACATCAGCTCCTACTACAAAAACCTATACGCACCACAATGGAAAATCTGGATGAAATGGACAGGTTTCTAAACAGATACCAAATACCAAAGTTAAAACAAGATCAGATAAACGATCTAAACAGTCCCATAACCCCTGAAGAAATAAAAGCAGTCATTAAAAGTGTCCCAACCAAGAAAAGCCCAGGACCAGGTGGTTTGAGTGCAGAATTCTATCATACCTTCAAAGAAGTTCTAACACCAATACTCTTGAAACTATTCCACAAAATAGAAACTGAAGGAAGGCTACCCAATTCATTCTATGAAGCCACCATTATGCTGTAGATTCTCCCTTGGAGATGGCAAGGTGTCTGTCTAAATAGGAACTTGTCACAATTTCCTTTAATGGAGGACTTCATAAGATTTTTTTTCTACTCCTGTCATGTTTAATGTTCCAAATAGGTTTTAAAAAGTGGTTCAGTGCATATTACTTTTAGCTTCAGAAGATACCAGGGAAGTGGGGAGGGGTGAATGSGGGAACCGGGGGAGGGAAAAAGACATATGGGACATCTGGGGGGCGGGGAATCCAGAAAAAGGGAAGTGAAATGTAAATAAAAAAAATAAATAAATAAAAAAATAATAAAAAAAGAAGATACCATGTATATTTAAGAGGCATTTAACTATTATAAATTATTTTGATGACTTAAAAAATCTCAATACTGAGTTGTATATTTTAAAATAAATTTTATTAGTTTAATAAAAAATAAAAAAACTTAGAAAAGAAGAAACCATACCTTTTAAACTAAAAACACAATTAGCATGAACCATCATCATCATAAAATATGTACCCAAGTGAAGTGTTTGTAAAGCACACAAACCACAGGGCTAGAGAGATCCCTCACTGGTAAAGAGCAACTGGCTGTTCTCCTAGATCACCTGGGTTTGATGCCCAGCACCCACATGGCAGCTCACAATCACTTCAGATCCAGAGCATCCCTCTTCTGGCCTTCCCAGACACCGTATATGTGTGGTACATATAAGTTAAACACCTACATACATAAAATAAGAATAAAACATTTAAAAATATTTTTAAAGGAATACAAATTAAACTAAGGGTCAAGTTATAGGATTAAGATCTGGAATGGGATCAAAAAGCCCTTTAGCTCATATTCATGTGTGTGTGTGTGTGTGTGTGTGTGTGTGTGTGTGTGTGTGTGTGTGTGTCCATGCAAGTATGTATACCTGGGTGTATGTTATATGTGTATGTTCATGTGTATGTACACATTTATGCATGTGTACAAATGTTGGGAGGCCAGAGATCAATAGCAGTGTCTTCCTAAACCATGTTCTACCTCATTTAAAACAGGTGTCTCACTAAACCAGAGATAATCTATTAGGCAAGGCTGGCTAGCCATTGAGCTCCCGGGATCCACCAGTCTCCGCCATCACCAGATCCCCATCCCTCAACTCTGAGGTTAGCCAACTTTGAATATGGATGCCGAAAATCCAAACATGGGTCTTCATACTTGCAGGGTAGGAACTCACTTTACTCTGTCTTCCCAAACCCGAATTTATGTTTATAGCATTTTATTTTGTAAACGTTAAATTCATATTGTTATGTTATCCATATCAGGCCATGATGACAATTTTCAGGGTTCTGTCCTTTTCCCTTGGAGATTTTCACACAAACTCTCCTTCCAAACATACTACCTGCTCTTCTAAAATTATAGAGTAATTATAGGCTGATGAACCCAAAATCTGTGTTTCCAGTTCAGTTGATGTTTGAGCAGTTCCAAGATGTCCAGCCCAGAGTTTCTGAAACAGTGTTGGTTTTTTACTTGTTGCTTTAGTCCAGTAGTTTTCCTTCAGGAAGGGGTAGACAAGGTGGTGGTAGCTCCTATAACAAGAAAACAATTTTTTCTCAACTCCCGCCGAATTTTGACTATCTTATTGGATGCAAGATTCCAGTGGTTTTCCTTAGCTGCAAAGGAAGCTGGGTGATGTTAGTTGGGTAAGCTGTCATTAGAAGAAATGTCAGTGAGCTCAGGTATCTGCAACTCCAAATGCAGCTGCATCCGCTAAGCTTCTTCCCGCCTGTGCTCTCCATCTACACATCCCCCTGAGACTCAGGTCAGATTTTCACATTGACATTTTGTCCTCAAATCTCACAAAGATGGCTGTCAAGACTTCCCCCAACACCTCCTACACATATCTACTTTCCACCTTT
Organism: Apodemus speciosus; assembly: GCA_002335545.1. NCBI lineage: Eukaryota > Metazoa > Chordata > Mammalia > Rodentia > Muridae > Apodemus > Apodemus speciosus. The sequence continues at coordinate 52,185 of BDUI01007783.1, forward strand.
TCCTGAACTCTTACCTGCCTTCTCCAGGGGCTTCTTACCCCTCTGACCTAGTCTCCATAGTCAGCCAGGGCAATCCTTTTAAAAGACAAAAACAGATCCTAGGACGGTGTCACTTTTTTCTTGGATGAAGTGAAATGTTTTTATCCTGCTTTACAAGGTCTTCCATGATCTGCTTTAAGTGTCTCTCTAGCTGTACTTAGAATCATTTATCTCTGACTCTTTAAGTCCCTCTAAACTTACCTTTCATCTCTCTAACAAACAACACTTTCTCTTGAATGCATGAATTTTTACAAATTTTTATCCTCTACCTGGAATATCACCCACCCAAATCTCCATTATCTTATTAATATTTATATCATTGTCAGGGATCAACTTAGGAATACTCCCCTCTAACAACAACAAAGAAATCTTTCCTGGCTCTTTCCTGCTATTAAATGATGATGGTCCTGTTAGTCAGCTTTCTTGTCACAACAAACAATCACCAAATCTCTGTCGTGTATAATTACTAGCACCTATTTTTTTCTGATGTTTCATATCAGCAGCTACAAGCCAGCTCTGTTCTGTGTCCCTTCTCATTTTAGGATGCAGGATAGACTGATGGTGCATCTCCTATCTTTGACATGCCTTTCTTATGGTAGAAATGTATGAGATGCCTTTAAAACTTCTGTTTGGACCAGGCACACATATCCTCTCCCCTTCTACTAACCAGATTATGCAACATGACCAGCCCTGATGTTGTTGGACAGAGGATGTGATGTTTATTTCTTCATCAGGAAGATACTGATCGCATGGCAATGAGAAGAGATGCTTAATTAGCACACTGTGAAGGGAAAAGAAAATAATTGAAGCCAATTATAAAACTACTACAATGATGGTGATGATAGCTATCACTCCTTGAGTGTTCACTATTTCACAGATAGACCAGGCTAGACTGAAGCAGAATCCTGAGCCCAGTATCATCTGTCAAAAATGTTCTTGATTTCTCAAGTCTAAGCATTCTTTTTGTTCCTTTGCCTCTCTTCTTCCTTTCTGGTTCTGGTGATACACTTGATCAAGGTTATTAGCTTTCCAAATGGAAATACGCACATTCACCAGTATCTCTGTGTGCACCAAGATAGTCAGCCTTCTCTATCATCAGTGTCCAGCAGAGCTGAGGCTAGCAGGGCATCAATGCCCTTTCAAATCTCATAGTCCAATGGGAGAATAAGATAAGGAGTCAGACTAGAAGCCAAAAACAATTTCAGATTCTAAGTTCAAAGATAAACATAAGTAGGAAAGAGTGGCGAGGCCTCCTTATGTGGGTTGGTCAGAGCAAGGTGACTTGAGATGTAATGTTTGGGCTGAAACCTGAGGGTGCCAAGGACCCTCAAACAGGGAGCAAGCCAAACTGGGATGATGAGAGAGCATAGATCACTAGTAAAAGGGGGTAGCAGGTGCAGAGATGGAACAAAGCTTGCTGTGCTCCAGGTATCAAAAGAGATCACATAGCTGGAGAATGAAGGATTTGGAGGAATATAACTTCACAGGGCAAGGAGCAAGGGTAGATCAAATGACACGGGGCCTTGCAAGCCATGATGGGGATTTCATGAGATGCCTCTGGAAAGTTTCCCAAAAAGAAGAGATGGTCTACCTCTCATCTCAAGGACATCATTCTGGTCACTGTGTAGAATCAAGGAGAAAGAGGCAAGAATTTCATCCAGAAGACAGATAAGATAGCTTACATATGGACAGTGGAAACAAAAATTTGCAGAATAGTGTCTAGGATCTAGAGTCATAGAATACAGAATTGGATGCTAAAGTGGAAATTTCTGGTTTCTTTGGAGACTCAGTTGTGTCATGTGATGTTTTTCTGGAAACTATCTTATAAGAGGATGTTTTGCATGAAGCAGACATGCAGAAGGATGTTTTGTTGAGAACAGACATGTGGTCTTTTTCTGGAAGCTGCCTGGAAATGTGATGTTTTGCTAGAACAGACACTTGAGAAAACACATGATGTTTGGAAAGGGTATAAATATAACCCAACAGACAGTGGATGGTGCTGTGTGGTATTGGTTTGTCTTGACTATCTTTGCTGGTCTTCACTGGGCTTTGCTGATGTAGGTCTTCACTGATGATGCTATGTGGTATTTGTTCACCTTGTCGCCCTTTGCTGATCATTGTTTGTCATGACTTTGTAGAAAGAAACACACCAAACATCTGGAGGTGTTCCAATGGCTTCTTGCTGCTTCTGCAAACTTAGGCTGATTGGCAGAGCCTCATGGTTTCTTCTGGATTGAACTGCCTTTGCTGCTTCTTAAATGGTGTTTGCAAGTGGATCAAGCTACTGCTACAGATTCATATGAACTAAACTGCTGATATCCTGACAATGTAGATTGTATTTGCCCCCAAAAACTATTTCTAATCAGATTCACATCCTTCTTTGCCCTATTAACCTTTCCTTTCTGCTGCCTCTGGTGGGTGGTGGGCTAGAAGGAAAGTTAAAGCATTTAAGTATGCTTATTAAAGTAGATTTTGAAAAATATACCCCTACAGGGATGCAGACATACAGATACTGGAAAACAAAGCAAAGAATTTACTAAAAGAGAATGCACTTCCAAGCAGGGATACTGTATTAGTAAGGAAGGAAGCTAGAGAATAAGGAGTTTGGCAGCTCAGTGGCTGACTGTGCAGAGGCAAGAGCATTCATGTCACCTTTATGGTTGAGGCTTTTCTAAGCAGTACCTGTTACATGCAGTAAGCTCATGCATTATTTGTCTCAGTACCTTAAATCCCCATCCAGAAGTGTGGATTTGAGTATAAAGAGTCAGAGGTCACTCTCAAGCAGTCTGAAGTCTGAAGAGCAGTTTGGCTCTTGTGCCTGGTGAGCCAGGGGTTTCTAGGTTTTCTTTTTTGGCAACTTATTTTTTCATAATGCTAATTTTGTAAGGCCTTCTAGGTCTCACTCTCTACCCTATTCTTCTGCTTCAATTTTGTAGATAGTGTGGCTCTAGTCATGTCTGATAAAGAATATCTGTGGGTGCTTGAAATGAAGCTGACAGGCACCTGGAACCTGGAGGAGTCCACATAGGACCTTAAGGCTCAGAGCCATCAGCAAGGTGATGAGGTTTTGAACTAAGAGCACTGATATTAGCTCTCCAGGAGAGACATATAAGTCCAATCAGGCAGACAAGGAGGTAGTGAAGCAAGGCTAAGAATGGTGGTCAGGGAAGATACAAAGAAGTTGGAGAGACAGACCCCAATGCCACAGGACTCAAATGACAAGATTTTAAATACAGGTGACTAATAAGGCTTAACTCCTCATCTGTGTGAGATCTGGACACACACATACCTTATCTTTTAGATATTCCCTCCTCTGTCCTTAGCATACAAATATGCTCATGGAGCTAAGCTATTAAAGATCATCACAAGAGATCTTTCCCTAAAGCTAAGATTGTTTCACCTAATATAATGTCTTCTAGGTTCATCCAAGTTTTTGAAGGTGACAGGATTTCATCTTTTTATTGAATATTTTATTTCATATTCATAGATGTATATAATTTATTTGGACCCAATCCATCCACTATTTCCTCTCCTCCAACATCTCCCCTATTCTCCTTACTTTAATTTCCTAATTTCATGTATTTGCCTTTGTCTTCATGTAGTATCCATGAGCCTGTATATGCATGGGTGTGGGGCATCTCTGGAGCATGGGAAGCCTGTTGGACGCCACATTTCTAAATTTAAAAATGTCTCACAATCTCACAGTAGTCAGCAATCACCAATAGGTCCTCAAACAGGATTAGGTCTCCATGACCCTTTCCAGTATCTGTGCTGAGATTCCAGCTGGCTTACATCCTGTGCAAGCCTTGTACATGATGTTCCAGACACTACATGTTCATGTGTGCAACAGCATTGCCATGAACAGCAAATACTGTCTCACTGCAGATATTCAATCCAATATTCAGACAGATATCCAATTCTTCATGCACTTACACACTTTCTGCTCTCCCTTCCCCCAAGATCCATGACCTTTAATGGGAGGAGTTTTATAAATGTGCCAGTAGGAGGTAAATACTCCGCAGTCTCTTACTCTCAGCACATTAGCTATTTGTTGGTCTCAGTATTAATTGCCATCCACTGCAATAAAAGTTTCTCTGATAAAAGGTGCAAGATTCACTAATGTTGAGAGAGAGAGAGAGAGAGAGAGAGAGAGAGAGAGAGAGAGAGAGAACTTGAAGGCAGTTTATTACTATGTCCATTTGGTAAAATAATAGTACTAAGTTCTCCCCTAGGGACTATGGCCTAGCCAGCCATGGGTTTGGGGCCCAGTTAATGGTAGCAGTCATGAAATCCATCTTATGGAGCAGGCCTAAATCCAACCAGAAAGAGGTTGGCTACTCCCATAAAATTCCTGCCACTCCTGAGCCAGCAGGAATATTTCATAGGCTAGTCATTATTGCAGCATAAAGGGTCATAGCTCAGTAAGACAATGAGAACTTTTCCTCCCCAGTAGCATGCACAGAGCTTTCCAGTAAGAGTGAAACTTCCAGATGAGTACCAGCTGATTTGTCTATGTCATTTAATCCAGGTATGTGGTGTCTTTAGTAATAGGATCTTACCATCAAGTGTTGGAGGGTAACCAAGAGCAACTGCGATGTCCTGTAATGTTGAGGGGGTTATGACCTCCTGATCTATAAAGGAGGTAGCCAAACATGGGCACCTTTGTGTTTTATACCTAGTGGCATCTGAGGGAAGCATTGCCCTTCCCCCTCTTGTAGAATAGAGTAGTTCCACTTAATTCCCTGTGTGTGTGTGTGTGTGTGTGTGTGTGTGTGTGTGTGTGTGTGTTTACTTTAGGAAGCCTCTGCAGTAATAGGTTTCCATCAGCATTTTCAAAGGTCTTTAGCGTTAGTCATCCTTCCAAACACTCTCTCCTCTAAGTGTCCCTTCCTATCTCCCACCCCACTTCCCCATTTGACCCTTGTGGCTAAATTATTCCTCTTCCCCCATATCTTACCATCTGCATTTATCTCCCCGGCCCCATCATATCTCCTTACTATTTTCCTGCCTTCTACTTATACTCCAATGTAAACACACATATATAACAATTCATAGCTAATATTTCTTATGAGAGAAAACATGTGGAATTTGTCTTTGTGAGTCTTAAATACCTTACCTAGAATAACAGTAATAAAACTTCATTAGACATACATGCATGCATATGTATATATGTGTATATATGTATAAATGCACACATATACATACATATGTATATGTATATGTATACGTATAGTATATGTGCACGTGTATGTGTATGTATATGTAGTTGTAGTTGTGTATGTGTATATATATGTGTATGTGTATATATGTACACATGTATGGTACCATATGTATATACCATAAATATGTACATATGTGGTATATACCATATATACACACATATTTATGGTATAGTTTATGTATTTATTCCTCCTAGATTTGTAAAATTACTATGAGTAAATTAAAATTAAAAGATTTGTTTTTCTATTGGGAGTGGTTAAATGTTAGCCCACATATCTTGGGGAAAGGGAAATACTGAATTTATTGCATCTCATGTAAACCCTTGTCTATTTTTTTTAAATAGGTAAAACACGATTGCTAGAAGAACCCTTACAAATTGCTTAGTGTCCAGCCTGGTGACATCAATACGAGTCTCCCAGTTCAGAGAGTGCAAAGCTCATCAAGGAATAGTCTGTGGTTACTCTGAGATTGGGCTCACCACTGGGAGCTTTAACAAGCTCTCCAGATGATTCTTGTGCAGGCTCTAGTTTGCAAAGAACGTATTACATGAGCCTCCTGGCCCTTAACGCTTTTCTGAAATAGTAGATAATGCAACAGCCCCCTGAGACGAACAAGCCAAACCTTAAGCTGATTATCAGGCATAGCCTGGAAATTCGGGGTGGCCAGTGGGGAGAGAACAGAGATATGCCAACATCTATTCCAGGGTCCCTGGAGTGATGATGATTCTGGAGGTACCCAAACAACCGGGGACCTTGACTCAGTTGTACCCACTGGTCCTGTTGTATAACCCTTTCTTAAGGATTCTCCATCTCAGCAATTCTGCTACCCAGGGATTATGACTAATGGGAAATACATTAAATTGTAAATCACCTTCCCCATGTGGGCCAGAAGAAGCCCTGGAAGGATTCATTAAAGTATAATGGCACCTGCCAATGTTGCACACCTCACTGCAGCGAGGCCACTGCATACAGATTATCTGTCTCAAATATGGCCACTCCATAATGAGCTCCTCCAGGACCAGCTCCTGATGGAGAACAAGAGAGGAGGCAGCCTCACAAAGAAATATGCTTTCAGGGCAGCAAAAATGCAGGGCTGGAGCACCCTACTGCTGCTGTTAACTCACTGCGCACCACTGGCCCTCCTCCCTCCACAATGAGGTGAAGTGCTTCTAGTGCCTCCTAACCTCAGAGTGCACAAAGCCAGAAGGTGACCACCCAACCCAGCAGTCCCAAGACCAAGGCAGTTCCTGGGACGTTAGAATTAATGGTGCCAAGCAAACCTCTGGGGAGTCAGATCAAACAGGATGCTGCTCCTACCCTAAGACGTGCTCTTGAACTCCGGAGAATGGAATCCAAGAGTGTGCACAGGCATAAAATAGGTCAGGACTGCATACTTTTCTACAGACATTTAACACATCTGAGGAGCTCATTCGAGACAGACTCCTGGGCTCCAGCATTAGAAATTCTTATTCAGTGGGGCAGCAGCTGTGCCCAGTAGCACACACATCCAAGGTGATGTCCTGAGGGGTTAAGAACCCCAGACCTGGATTACGCCAGAGGCTCTTCCTCTTCAGATATTTTGTTGCATCTGAAACGTCTCTGTCCATCTCCCTTCAGTCAGAGCTCCTTGAAAGTTTGATGGACAACCTCCAGATCATTTTCTCTGTTCTTGGCTCAGTCGTCACCTATTTCCATTTTTGCCCTGAGCAAATGCAGCTGTTAGAGGCAGCACAGGAGGCACGGAGACAGGAGGGCACATTCAGAACAGGCAAACACTCACAGTTACTCATAGATGCGGCCATCTACCCTAGGGGAGACCTCAGCCTGCGTCAAAGAGTGCCAGCAGGCAGTCAGGATATGAGCCAGTCACTAGGGCATCCTTGGGATGAGTATGACCCAGTCTGTTCGTGTTGTTCCAGGTAAGGTCAGATCTAGACAGTGCAGACGTAGCAAGTGTCTCCTATGCCCAGAGCTTAGCAGTCATCCTGAGGCCCATCTCCTGACCTGGCTGACTATAAGCAATTTGCAGCAAAACATAACGGAAGAGCCTGCATGGAAGGGAATGAGGTACACTTGGTCCCACTGGAGTCACCATCCAAACCCAGGCTGTGCTCAGAGAGAGGCATGTGCTGCCACCTCCTGGCCCCAGCCAGTCTAAGCTGGAGCTGTTCAGAGGGTCTGCAGTCTCAAATCAGAAATTCTGGAGTGTCTATCCCAGAAAAGAAAAATGCACAGAGTTAATCCTTGGCCTTAGTGGCGCGTATTAGAAATGTGGGTACAGGTGGAAAGGCAGGGGGGACAAGGTGAGAGGTAAGATGGTTCAGCGTGAGCAGGAATGCCAGACCGCTGTGCGGAAAGGAAACTGTGCACCTTTGGTAGTCTCAGATTTCTCCCCCATTTAAAATGTATTTCCTGATGCTGTGATAAAAACAAAAAACAAAAACAAAACAAAAAAACAAAAAACAAAAACAAAAAAACAAAAAAAACTTTGACAAACGCAATTTAGTGGAAAGAGGTTTATTTCAGCCCATAATCCCATGTCACGGTCTGGATAATTGTGAAGCCGCAGTGGGAGGGGCTTGAGAGAGCTGGTCACATGGAGGCCATCATCAGGAACAGAGCAGTGGGTATCTACACGTCTGTGCTCAGCTCACTTTCTCCTCTTTTATGAACAACCCCAGAGCATGGCGGCACCCACAGAGAGCCTGGGCGATTCTGCACAGGCTACTGTGATTTTGATAGACATGTCCACAGTCCAGCCTGAACTAGACGACCTCACTGCAACTCTCTTCCCCGGTGATTCTAGGTTGTGTCACGTTCACACACTCATCCCAGACACTCAGCAGAGGCGGACCACGGTCACCCCCGGACTCCTTCCCTCGGGCTATACTGGCTCCCTATGTCTTCAAACCAAACCACTGTTCGCCAGTAATCTTGGCAATGCAAAGGAGAAATGGGGTCTGAAAACGGATCTCTGTGAGCAGAGTCTTGGCTGCCACTCAGGGCCAGGTCAACTTGACTTCCTTCAAGTTTAGTCCTCCTGTGAGGGTAGTAGAGGCACAGAAAAAGTACCTATCATTAATCAGAGGCAAAAAATAAATGTGTCACAAAGAAATGTTTTCAACCAGCAATCTCCAAAGCAAAGAAATCTCAAATAGAAAAGGGTCTGCATTCCCCTAATAACAGACTGAAGTGATTGGCAAGTGCTTGCCACATAAACATGGGGACCTGAGATTGATCTGCAGTACCCACATTTTTTTCTTTTTTTTTATTGGATATTTTCTTTTACATTTCAAATGTTTTCCACTTTCTAGGTCTCACCTTCGGGAACCCCATCTCATCCCCCTCCCCCTGCCTTAATTAGGGTGCTCCCCCACCCACCTACCCACCCCCACCTTCCCGCCCTGACATTCCCCTACACATGGGCATCAAACATCCCCAGGCCTAAGGCATCTCCTCCCACTGATGCCAAAAGGCAAACCTCTGCCACATATACAGCTGGAGCCATGGGTCCCTCCATGTGTACGCTTCGGTTGGTGGTCCAGTCCCCCAGAGCTCCAGGATATTGTTGCTACCTGGCCAGTTGACATTGTTGCTACCTCGATGGGGATGCAAACCCCCTCAGCTCTTTTGGTCCCTTCTCGAACTCCTCCACTGGGGACCCCATGCCAAACCCAATGGTTGGCTGCAGGCATTCAATTGTATTTGTCAGACATTGGCAGAGCCTCTCAGGAGACAGCCATACCATCTTTGGTCAGCAAGCACTTCCCAGTGTGCACAATAGCATCCAGGTTTGGTGACTGTATATGGGATGGCTACAATCCAATGATCAATGAGTGCATACCATGTGTGTTCTTTTGTGACTGAGTTACCTCACTCAGGATATTTCCAAGTTCCATCCATTTATCTGCGAATTTCATGAAGTCTTTGATTTTAATAGCTAGTAGGATTTCATTGTGTAAATGTACCACACTTTCTGTATCCATTCTTCTGTTGAAGGGCATCTGGGTTCTTTCCAGCTTCTGGATATTATAAATAAGGCTGCCATGAACACAGTGGAGCATGTGTCCTTATTACATGTTGTAGCATCTTTTGGATATATGCCCAAGAGTGGTATAGCTGGGTCTTCAGGTAGTACTATATCCAATTTTCTGAGGGACTGCCAAACTGATTTCCAGTATGGTTGTACCAGCTTGCAACCCCACCAGTAGTGGAGGAGTGTTCCTCTTTCTCCACATCCTTGCCAGCATATCCTGTCACCTGAGTTTTTGATATGAACTATTCTGACTGGTTTGAGGAGGAATCTAAGGGTTGTTTTGATTGGCAGTTCCCTGATAACTAAGGATGTTGAACATTTTTAGGTGCTTCTCAGCCATTCGATATTCCTCAGTTGAAAAATCTTTGTTTAGCTGTTCCCCATGTTTTCATAGGGTTATTTGATTCTCTGGAGTCTAACTTCTTGAGTTATTTGTATATATTGGATATTACCCCTCTATTGGATACAGGATTGGTAAAGATCTTTTCCCAATCTGTTTATCATTTTGTCCTATTTACAGTGTCTTTTGCCTTACAGAAGCTTTGCAATTTTATGAGGTCTCATTTATTTATTCCTGATCTTAGAGCATAGGCCATTGGTGTTCTATTCAGGAAATTTTCTCCTGTGCCCATGTGTTCAAGGTTCTTCCCCTCTATAAGTTTGAGTGTATTCCATTTAATATGGAGGTCCTTGATCCACTTGGGCTTGAGTTTGTACAGGGAGAAAAGAACGGGTCAATTTGCATTTGTCTACATGTTGACTACCAGGTGAACCAGCACCATTTGTTGAAAATGCTGTCTTTTTTTCCACTGGATGGTTTTAGCTCCTATGTCAAAGATCATGTGACCACAGGTGTGTGTTCATTTCTGGGTCTTCAATTCTATTGCATTGATCTACCTGCCTATCACTGTACCAATAACATGCAGTTTTTACCACTATTGCTCTGTAATACAGCTTGAGGTCATGGATGGTGATTCCCTCAGGAGTTCTTTTATTGTTGAGAAAAGTTTTAGCTACCCTGGGATTTTTGTTATTCCAGATAAGTTTGAGAATTTTTCTTTCTAGCTCTATGAAGTTGGAATTTTGATGGGGATTGCATTGAATCTATAGATTGCTTTTGGCAAGATGGCCATTTTTACTATATTAATCCTGTCAATCTAGGAGCATGGGGAATC
>BDUI01007787.1:38578-43578 GCA_002335545.1 Apodemus speciosus
AGAGACAGTGAAAGGAAACAGAGAGAGGAAAAGAGCGAGATTTCATCCTTTTGCCTTTTTTATTCTGTCTAGGATCTGAGCTGTAAGATGTCACCATACACATTCAATGTGGATCCGTTGTACTCAGTTAAACTCCCCTGGAAATGCCTTAATGAACATACACAAATGTTTATCTAAATTCAGTCACAGATGTTCAGTAGCTGGGGCCTAGATGGCAGTGAGTAGTGGAAAGGGGAAGGGACTGGGGCTGTCACATCGGACATGGATCATGAGGAGCGGAGTGAGCTGTCAGAGCTGGTTTCCCCTGCTGAGAGCCATGTTTTCAAGGAGGGCTATGACCCATTTCATACTTCACAGAAATGTGGCTTAGATGATCAAGGTGCTCTTAGTACCACAGGGAAGATGTAGGAGTAAGGAACACACTGTATCAAGGGCATCCACAAAATGATGGCACCCAGAAATGATACTGAGAGAAAAGATGGAGCTAGGGTCAGGTATAAGAGAATTTGGTTTGTGAGGAGACCTAGATAATACATCTCCTTTCAAATCCCAAGCCCCTCTGGGATGATACTAATATCCTTTACTTTCCTTCACATTGGTATTAAGTATCCAGTCATTTACAACAATTACAAATATTTGCTCTTGTAGATATCCCTGGGAAGTACTTGATATAGCAAAATGGATGCTATACATGCACATAATTTGAAAAGCTAAATAATGAAACAGATGCTTCTGAAAAAAAACCCAACAACAGAAATCAGATCTGATGCTTTTCTGATTGGTCAAGTTCTACTTAGGTTTCCCTGAACTCTTTTTCAAAGAAGTTTCTATTGTGGCACTTGAGGATTCATGTTTATATTGTCTAATCCTGCTAAGGCTGGAAGACAGAGGCCTGGCCACCACGCTGGAGCAGCCTTGCTCTATGAGTTGGCTTTTCTCAAACACCACCTCTAGACCATATCAGACAAGCACTCCCTTCTACAGCCATTTTGTATAGACATGTCTGGGATTCATCCCCTTTCTGTCGATGCTTCCTTTTGATCTTTTCCCACCACCAATTGCTTTGCTACTCTTTATCTAATAATTTCCTCTTGCCAATGCTATGTTCAGACCTGAATGCCATATCTTGCAAGATCCCTTTGTAGTGGTCCTTATATTTATTGCAATTACTATCTTTTGAATAAAGTGAGCCTTAGTAATTTTAATAACTAACAACAAAAAAATTCTTAATGTATTTTACCATCTCCATTGATATTCTGTATTTCCAGATTGTTGAGTCTCAAACTTGTACAACTCCTCTAGAAGTAAATGTCATCACAGATTAATTGCTTTGTGATTTATTAAATTTTGAGCAATCTCTATATAATATTTTATTTACATTTTCTCTTGGTTTTATTAAAACAATGTTCAATGAGTGTATTTTATTATAAAATGTAAGTTACGATTTGATAGTTTTTCTACATTATGCATCTAAGACTAATTCTTGTACGTCATACACTTTCATAATTCGCAAATTAGTAACTTTGTTCTTTCTGTTTTGGATGTGTGGAATAAATTTTAGAGTGAAGTGGTGAGTCCCTAGGTATATGAGTAGATAAAATTAACTAGACACTGACAAGAGTAATCCATAGAAATGATGATACTTTTCATGCCGATTGGAAACAATTATGGTGCTGAGGACATCCATGTTACCTCCAACTTTTGGCTCTTTTGACTACTGTCTTTATCTGACAGTACAGTGATGTCAGTAACACTATAATCCAATGTAATTTACCTGATAACTATGGAAAGTCAACGTACTTGCATATAATTATGGCATATTATGTTGCTCCTTAATAAAATGTCTATTACTCTCTTTTTGCATTTTCAAGAGTTAAATTCATGAGAGTTTCCTATACACATATATACATACACACATATATGCATACATACAGATATAAATACACACATATATACCCAAGTATACCTATGAACATACATATGCACACATACATATTCATATCATATATATACACACATACATGAATTCTTACACACACTCTCTATATATATATAGGCACACACACATATATGTATACATACTACTCACATATATAATACTCACATGCATATTTATATACATATGTTATGTATACAAATATACATATAGAAGCATACATATATACCTTCCCAGATATAGACACGAATATATACCTCTCCCTTCATTTTTTTGAGTAAGGGTTTTGCTAAATAGCACAGTCTGGCCAGGAATTTGATATGTAAACCCAGCTAGCCTTGGACTCAGAGATCATCCTAACCCAAGGGCCTGTGTGACTATTTCCAGCTATCTGCACATTTTTATATATTAGTGTATAGTGAGGATCACTGCCAGCCTGTGATTCCTCTTTCTCCTTTCTCCTCAGCAATTACCACCAGATTTTTTTATCAGTTATTCTTTTGTACTTTATGGGGAACTTYTTGATTCCTAAATATGCTGTTTTTCTACAAACATTCCCATTTAATTTAGTTCTTGAAATCTAGTTGACCAAATATTTTTATAATAGCAGTTTTCCATCTTTATGTTTTTTATATAATACATATTATATAACACATATAGTGCATATATATATACTTATATACATATCATAATATGAATATTAGATAGAATGTTGTAATACAAAAAGGCAGTGTGTCCAACTTGAGAAAGCTAAAGTAGGGAGCAAAATAAGCTTATTCAACTTAGGTTTCTGTGATATTTTGAGAACTAAATTTCATATTATTATAGATCTATCATATGATCTGTCCAGATGCAGATCATGYAATGTTCTGCCCTGTTCAAAACCATCAGTGGCATTTTTGACACTATCCAAAAGAGAATTAAAGTTCTGGCTATTACCCAATATGCAACCTGGTAACTAAATTCCAGTCTCAGAGATAAGCTTTTGCCTCTAGTATCCTGTGTGTACCTTATATAGATATTTTAAGTCACCAGGAGTTTAAGTGAGCTATATTATATTTTAATCGCACCCCTTTCTTCTGTTGTTCTAAAGTGGCAGCAATTTCAGACAAGGAACGAGCTCTACTTCAGTTCAAGGAAATATAATGATTATTACATTAGAATATATCATACTTTGGAAAGTATGAGGAGGAGTGAGACTCTGTCATTAGTGACAGGTCTTTTGTATCATAGTCTCCTCACTGGCTTGTACAAACTTATTGATGTACTAGCATGCAGTTGCTGAATGAACGAATGAATGACTGAGCACACCATAGTAAAAACAGTTCTTTCTTTGTCTGGTTAGTCTGTATTGGGTTTTATGAGACAGTATCCTGCTTTTCAGGCCCTCTCTAAGTAGCCCTGGTTAGCCTGAGACTCACTCACTATCTTTAGCCCTTGTAGTACTAGGATTCTGGACATATGCCACTATGTCTGGATTGCTGTATTTAGTAAGTTGATGAACTGTAATTCTATACATTTATAGTCAAAGCTAATCTTGTTTTTTTTTGTCTTGATTGTGGTCTTGGGATCTTGAGTACTTGATGGATCTCAATATGATTTTCAAATATATGTAACACTGTTTTTTACTTAGTTATAAGTTTTCACATCTTTAATTAAAGACACATATCAAAGATGTAATATAATCTTAGGTCAGGGTTTTATTAATATTCTTACTACTACATTTACTAAGCTATTAGCTAAGCCAAGTACATGCACACTTGAATTAGCAAAATTTTCACTTCTGCACTTATTTAATATTATTGTACATATTATTATTTTACAAAACATACACACATGCACACACACACACACACMCMCACACACACACACACATCTTTCATGACTTTTTCTTCAAAGTAGAATTGCCAAACCTTTTGAAATATTCCATAGAAACTAACAGAAATCCAACCAAATTTGGGGCGTGCCTGCAGCATGCTTGTCGTAATCAATGGAAGTCTGCTTCTTTCAAACACTTTGCAGTACTTGGGAGCCAGCTGAGCTCAAAGTACAGCTCTTTTTTGAGACCACAGCCTTTCTTATGATCAATACCCGCCTTGGGTTCTGTAAGTCAAGCCGGTGCCCTCTGCTGCAGCATCGCTGCTTCTAGGCCAGGCCACTTTCCTTTGTGGGCTTAGCCTCTTTGCTCTTTGCGGATCATTGTGTCTTGGCTTTCAAGCTCTCTGCCCCGGGGACCCCAGAGCCACGGTCACAGCCTCTTTTCAGCCGAGTCCTATGGATTGCTCACCTGCCCACCCTTCCCTGCATGGGGCTCTTTAGATACTGAGATGGATTTGAGGACCAAAGCCTCTGCACAGAGAAATCGTTATTTCTTTTGACATCCTCACCGTTTAGCCCAGTGGTCTCCAGTTTCCTAACAAGTCTTCCCGTGTCAGGACACAGAATGTTTGAAATTATGTAGACTCTGTGCATGGATGAAGTTCCTTTCTATCTCCATGACCTACTTATGTTCTCAAGATGGCATGTAAAAATTAATGTGTCAAGCAAAAACAGGCTTTGATACAAAACGAACTGTGAATAAGTGCCAGATGATGCTCTCCAGTCTCAAACTACTGTGGTTTTTATACAGCTTCTGAATTAATTCAGTTATGTCTCATCTTCTCTCCTATTTCCCTTGATTGCCTTACCTTGTGATGCACAGAGTATGAAGTACATGGCTTGGGTTGCGTGGAAGAAATAAAAGTTAAATCTCAATTAAGGACAATCTTTCTTAACTCTGACCACATCTACCCTAACCTGCATTTTCTCCTCTTTCCATTCACATTCAGACCCCAGAGTTCCTGGAAGTTCTACATAGCTAACCACTGATTCAGCTTCTCATAGTGCTTTCCTCCAGACCTTTCAGCTTCTCAGGCAAGAGGCACTGCAGTGTCTGTCTTTTATCAGTTGTAACCTAGGAGCCTCACGTCTGAGCCTTTATCTGTGGTGTGTAGAAGTCTGGGTGTGAGTCTGGTATATGTGGGCTGGTGGGAGACAGGGGACTTTGGAAAGATACCACCATAGG
>BDUI01007787.1:48578-56244 GCA_002335545.1 Apodemus speciosus
TTTTATGTATTTTTTATGATACATAAAAATCATGTATATATATATATATATATATGTATCTCTCTCTCTATAGAGAGAGAGAGAGATGGACAGTGTCTCAATTTATGAAAAGAAACTGGTAAATGAAACCATAAAAAAATACATACCAGTATTTCTTCTTATTTATTTCTGTTTAAATCAATATGATTCATTAGATTTTTTTCTATCCAAAAAACTGAATAGGGATAAAGAATGGATAAGTGACTTTGTATTACAACAATATCAACCCTTAGGACTTTTGTACAGCAAATATCAAGAAACAACAAACAGTTAACTACTATAACTGTATCATTTAAGTAGAGAATGTATGGTTCTACACTTGAAATTATAGAAAATAACACATATTTCCATCCACAAACTACATATGTGCATCTATAGATGTGCATTAAGTAAAATTCCTTCCTTCAATTTAAAGGTCAAATAAAGAAACCCTGTGTTTGACTATCTAGTAGTGGTTGTTTGTAGTTTATAGTATGTCAGAGACAACTATGATGGGAGTTTTTGTTTGTTTGTCTGTCTATTAGCCAAGATCAGAAACGTTAAGTGAAGAAGTAAAACCATGAAAACTAGCAGGGGCAAACTTGGAGTGTGTTCAGGACAGGATCATGGTCTTCACAAGCATGTTGTTTTCACTTCTCCTTTAAAATGCATTTTCTTATTAGAAGCCCTGTGTTTTTTCATTGAAATATCAAATTGTCAGTTCTCTTGACCATCTCATTTCTCAATTTCTACTCGGGGTTTAATCAACCTACACATACCAACTTGCAACAGCAAGCTAAATAGGGCATTGGATATCCAAATATGAAAGACTAATGCAGGAGAAAAACTAAAATTTACATGACCTGTTACTTGTTGAAGTAACCATCACAGGTAGAAATTATACATTTTACAGAACTATGATCCTCGACTAAATTTTTTTTTATTGGATATATTCTTTATTTACATTTCATTTCCTTTTTGACAGTGCCTTTCGGGAAATTTTCCTGTTGTGACAAACATACCATTGGAGGCAATGACAAAAGTCATTGTCTTTTACCTAGGTATACTTTTACAGGATTTTTATATTATTTTTAAATTTATCATTTAAGAGTCGCAGACTTCAACATCATCACAAATTACTTTAAAGATCCAGAAAATTAATTACTATATTCCTTGAATTTGCTGATTCTCCCCACAGAGAAACTCTGAATGGTTTCTGAGGAGATTTTCTCCTAGTTGACTATTCACATTTAATCACAAGGCAACTAGCCAGTCTTTACATACATATGTACATGTGTGCACATATACATACACATATCTGCAACAAAATCATTATAATACATCTATTTGTGTGTACCATCTCATCACTCTGTCCTAAACATTTGTACAGCTATTTCCTCTCATAGTCTGCATTTGAGAAGGTGCTAAGTACCACCCTAGGACAAAGTCCTGAGTTCAAAACATGCCAGATGTGAGCTATTAAGCCTTCAATTCGTTCACATATGTCTACTTTCATTCAAGAAATTAGAAACTGGAACATTTAATTCTCCATGTTCCACATTTCTGACCATCATGATAAATGCCTGTTGTTCTGGGATTCTTTGCTGGCCACAATGGATGAGGCTGGTCACATGGGTGTCATATTCCTGATATATCATTCTCCTGTTTCCTGTCTGTATGAGTTTTACTTAGTGTATCTTCCCAGGACAGAAAGATCAGTTACTATATTCAGACGCTGACAGTTTTACTTGTCTTTAAGAAACTATATTTTGTCTAAAATCTTCCTTTTTAAAGTTAGTGGTTCTTCAAGCAAGCTTCAAACATAAACTCTAGTGCTGGTTTTTGTCCATGGAAGGAACCTAGGTGTGGACTCTCAGATATGAGATACTCTTCAACTAAGAACTCCATTTAACACTATCAGCCAAGGGAGGCAGTAGAGAGAGGAGGCAGGGGATCAATTGTGATTTCCCATTTGAGGCGGCAGAGAGGTAAAGAAGGGCCAGCAATGAGAGGCACCTGCTGAGAAGAGTGAGATGCAGAACTGCCAGCAACAGCTAGAGGAGCTGTCAGGAGCACGCAGGGAGAAGTGCTGTGGCATTGACCGCAAGCTTTTAGAAAGTGCTTTACATAGCCCTGCTTGCTTGTACCCTGGCAAGAACAACTCAATACTGGAGTACATGGAATACTAAAYTACACAAGTTGCTATGGAAGAGAAAAGGAGAGAGATCTGGGATTCCATTAGAGAGTCTCTCGAGGGGTAAACCTCAGACACAGGGAATTCACAGGACACCTTAAATGTCAGCTATGCACTCTGAGTCAAAATAACAGCTTTCACCAGAAAAGGAAAAGAAACAGAGACTCTGAAGTTTGTGTATTTTTCAAAGCCAGTCAAAAGTTAAACTCTTTAACCCATCCATTTTAACCACAACATGGAAACACAACCAAGCAAGAAAAGAATAACCATAGAATTGGTAGCTTCTCCTGATACATAGACCATGCCTATTATGTGTTTCTATCATCAAATTACATAACATTTCCATCCTCAAAAAGACAAGTTNAGTCTGCATTTGAGAAGGTGCTAAGTACCACCCTAGGACAAAGTCCTGAGTTCAAAACATGCCAGATGTGAGCTATTAAGCCTTCAATTCGTTCACATATGTCTACTTTCATTCAAGAAATTAGAAACTGGAACATTTAATTCTCCATGTTCCACATTTCTGACCATCATGATAAATGCCTGTTGTTCTGGGATTCTTTGCTGGCCACAATGGATGAGGCTGGTCACATGGGTGTCATATTCCTGATATATCATTCTCCTGTTTCCTGTCTGTATGAGTTTTACTTAGTGTATCTTCCCAGGACAGAAAGATCAGTTACTATATTCAGACGCTGACAGTTTTACTTGTCTTTAAGAAACTATATTTTGTCTAAAATCTTCCTTTTTAAAGTTAGTGGTTCTTCAAGCAAGCTTCAAACATAAACTCTAGTGCTGGTTTTTGTCCATGGAAGGAACCTAGGTGTGGACTCTCAGATATGAGATACTCTTCAACTAAGAACTCCATTTAACACTATCAGCCAAGGGAGGCAGTAGAGAGAGGAGGCAGGGGATCAATTGTGATTTCCCATTTGAGGCGGCAGAGAGGTAAAGAAGGGCCAGCAATGAGAGGCACCTGCTGAGAAGAGTGAGATGCAGAACTGCCAGCAACAGCTAGAGGAGCTGTCAGGAGCACGCAGGGAGAAGTGCTGTGGCATTGACCGCAAGCTTTTAGAAAGTGCTTTACATAGCCCTGCTTGCTTGTACCCTGGCAAGAACAACTCAATACTGGAGTACATGGAATACTAAAYTACACAAGTTGCTATGGAAGAGAAAAGGAGAGAGATCTGGGATTCCATTAGAGAGTCTCTCGAGGGGTAAACCTCAGACACAGGGAATTCACAGGACACCTTAAATGTCAGCTATGCACTCTGAGTCAAAATAACAGCTTTCACCAGAAAAGGAAAAGAAACAGAGACTCTGAAGTTTGTGTATTTTTCAAAGCCAGTCAAAAGTTAAACTCTTTAACCCATCCATTTTAACCACAACATGGAAACACAACCAAGCAAGAAAAGAATAACCATAGAATTGGTAGCTTCTCCTGATACATAGACCATGCCTATTATGTGTTTCTATCATCAAATTACATAACATTTCCATCCTCAAAAAGACAAGTTYCCTTTAAAAATGAGAATCCAAGAAATTAATTTCTGAAGCTAGAGAATCAGGAAGCATCTTTTCCCCCTAGTCAGTTTTCCTTTTGGAGAACACAATACTTCCCTTAGACGATTCAGCCTGTGTGTGTCTATATTTAAGCATAAAACACATGGCTTTTTACTTAGCTTTGTAAGTGGAGGGCCATCAGTTTTCCTTTTGCGTTTTCTTCCTCATGCTTTAGTCATTAAAAAGCAGCAACAAAGGGAGAATTTTGTTGTTGTTTTTTTGTTTCTGGACACAGGATGGATATTAAACAAAACTCTCAACCAAGAAATTGTAGACATCCAGCAAAGAATCAGACACTCAAAATACCACAAGGACAGAAACTTACCTTTGACTCCTCTTTACAGTGCCAGGGCTACAGTGGCAGGATCCCGCAGAGTTTTCCCCATGGGCAGAGCTGCAAGAACTGATAGAGACTCAAAGAAAGCAAATAGGAGCCTTAGCTACGAAAAATGTGGAAAAATCCAAGAATTAAATTGTCGTTCGTAATTTTGGTTAGAGGAGAGTACAGTCTATTTTGTAGAATATATGACTCAGTGCATATTTCTTTGCCACTGTTTTCGGGTTCACTTAACCATAAAGAGGGAAGACAGCTCACTGAAGCATGGCGGCTTGACAATAGGCTTTCTGCAGGTTAGCCAAATTCAACTGGCAAAAGCTCTCCCCACACCCTTTTGTCTGCTCCATTTGCACCATAATATCGGACCTTCCTGGAATATTTCACAGATCTAGCCTGGCCATTTTATCCCCAGAGATGGAAAAAGTCACTTTTGGTCCTGTCCTTAAAAGTTACTTTATAAAGTATTGTGCAGCTCCACCAACAAAAGATGGAAAAGGGCAATTGCACTTCACATGGCCACAATTAGGGCTTCTGTTTCCGCTCTCCTGCCCTTGTCAAAGCTCTGATTTAGTTTTCCTCGGTTTTGTACAAGGGTCATTACAGATGTCTGCAGACAATTAGCATCCCCCCCCACAGCACTCCCCAACTCGATGATTAGCAAATTAAAACTTTGCATTCTTTTCTGTCCACTGAGACCTCTTGGGAAAGCTCAGCAGATGTGACTGTTTGTGAGGGCTGGAGGCAGGCATCAAGGTGTTTGTCTCTACATTTGGGGAGCTAAATATTAAGTTAGCAATTCAGAATCCCATTAAGTCACATGCTCCAGTACTTAATGAAGCATTCAGCTCTGAAACTTAGAAACAATTGTATCCTTGATGGGTGGTGGGTGGGAGGGGGGYTCACAGGAGTACTGTGTGTCTATGCTGTACATAAGCCATGCCAACTCGACCCATTGTAAACTGGACTTGGCATAGCATATGGACTGTTGAACGCATTTTCAGCCTCTGATGCAGAAACTGAGCCCCTGCTCTGCATAAGGGCTCTGCATAATTTTTAAAGTATTCACAACCTACAGAGTCGAGTAAATGCCAACCATAAACGAAGTATTCAAATGATCCAGAAGAGATCGGGTCTCCAGTTTCAAGCAGCAATTGAAACATAGGAAAAACTTTCTTGGATCCATCTTTGTTTTGGGAGAGCAAATGTTTGATTAGGTTAGCAGACGGCAGAGGCGGAAGGCAAGGCTTTTGGCAGTAATATCCCAACCATATATAGGACAGAGCATCTACATAGAGGTCGGGAAAAGGAGGCCCAAATGTCAGGCTTTCTTTAAAATATACATCCTGGCGGGGGTGGGGGGCATAATACATATTTCTAGATTGTATACATATAACAAGATTTTTAAAAAGAATACTCTCAATCTCTTCATTTCTCTCTTCATGATTTTGTGATGGAAATTCTACAGAGTCACAGAAATCTTCACAAGTAGAAGTCAATGTGTTGTGCAAAGAGAGAAGGCAATATTAACGGTAAAATTAAACCTCATGTACTCGGTAGCTGCACGCTCTTTCTTCTCAGCATGTCCTGAAACCCAAAACACGTACAATCAAACGTCATCCTAGGATCACAGTGGTCAGGGATTTTCTTTTCACCCCAGTAAAATGGGTTACCAATGCAATGGGACTAACTCTATATTGTACTTGGAAATCACTCTTCTATGCCTAAAACAAAGAAGGCTATTGACAAGTTCTGAAAAAGCACACGTGATGATTGAGGCCATCTGTGTTTTCAAGTTCTATAGTGCAAAGGTGTTCGTAATTTCCTATCCCAGGCCCAAAGTAACTGTGGATGGAAAAAAGCTGAGAATACAGGGCAAGAACAGGTCTGTGATCCACTTCATGCACCATATCACCTAGAAACTAACACAGGACAGGGTGGCTTGGGCCAGTAATCCCAGCAGTTAGAAAGCAAGGATTTCTATAAATTCAAAGTCAAAGAAATTATATGGTGAATTACAAGGCCAACCCAACTGGCTTTTAAAGATCTTGCCATAAATAATAACAACAAAATGAAGAGGAGGAGGAAGAGGAAGAGGAGGAGGAGTGCCATAGCAAACATGTATTGCCCAAGCACTGCCTGGGTAAAGAAGCATATTACTAGGATTGGCCAGTCTTGTGAGAACTGTCAGCTATAGGTTCAGCCTCAAATAATAAAGCTAGGCATGGTTACTAGAAGACACCAGATATCAACCTCTGACCTCCCCACAAGCAAGACATACAGAAACACATATATAAGGGGAAAGAGAGATATAAAAATAAATTAAATAAACAAAAGAAATTTTAAAAATAATCCCCACCCAATCAAAACATTGACATTAAATCACTACTACAGAAGGCTGAGGTGAACTAAGCCATTTTTTTATTTCTAGGGTGTTCTAGAACCATAAAACACAGGATTTAATTAAATTAGTTGAATTACCAAGCAGGGTGTGACTTACAGCCTAGAAGCCCTGGCTAACTTCAATGCTAACTCCAGCCCACATTCTGGAATTCATTCTAGAACCTTCTAAGCATGCCCATTACTCCTCTATCTGCTCCATTACTTTATTCATTTTGATGTGAATCTATAGCGTAGCATTTCATGCAGTGTTCCACAATTCCCAAGTACTTTTAGTCCTGTATAAGAGAAATGAGGAAATTAAACAATGTACTTGGGTCCTTGGTTTCTTTTGCTTATTTATTAGTTGGTTTATTTATTTAGTTATTTGCTTATCTATTAGATGATTCGGAGCTGTCTACTTTTCTATGGAGAAATGGGGCCAAGATACTTGCAACAAGCATACTATGTAATTTATACATGTAACTTATTTTGTAAATATTTTATCCTTTTATGTTTTGGAGTGAATAAGGTAGAGAGCAGATATAAGTCATGGTGACCCTAGCTATCCAGGTTAGAGGAGTTGAGCCATTGCCATGGGCTATATTACCTCTGGCAATTTCATCTGCTCTTCATTTCAGCCATGTGAAATGAATCAAGTCATGATTCCTGCTTTGCAGAAGAACACATGGATGAAAAGACACATTAAATGACAGGACAACTATCTCTAAAATGACAAGGAGAAGAGGACTCAAATGTCAATCAAAGCTGCTCTGGGATTCCATGCTATTCCAAACCTTTTGCTCTTTAAGTTAATCACCTTGTAGTCCACATAACTTTTTAAAGAAATTACTGAAAAAGTTAATAAATCAAAGACAAAATTTCTGAGAAAATGGTAAAGAGTGTATGACATTGTTGCCTTGGAGCACTGAATGAGGGGTTTGTACTTTATATTGCATAGTAATTAAGATGACTTTTTGGTGTACCTGCTAAATGTGTAATCAATAAAATGTTAAGAATGTAGAATGACCTCATTTTTTATCTCTTAGTATTCCCCAATTCACATGAGCAAACATACAAATACACACCATAAATCATTTGTAAAATTAAGTGTCTTAAAGGGATGCTCTCTCTCTCTCTCTCTCTCTCTCTCTCTCTCTCTCTCTCTCTCTCTCTCT
>BDUI01007787.1:57467-74513 GCA_002335545.1 Apodemus speciosus
GAAATGAAATGTAAATAAAAAATATATCCAAAAAAAAAGGCTATCTTTTTTCCACTGGATGGTTTTAGCTCCTTTGTTGGTGAACAAGTGACCATAGGTGTGTGGGTTCATTTCTGTGTCTTCAATTCTATTCCATTGATCTACCTGCCTGTCACTGTACCAATACCCTGCAGTACTGCATGAKGTCCAGGATACTGATTCCCCCAGAAGTTCTTTTATTATTTTAGCTATACTGGGTTTCTTGTTATTCCAGATGAATTTGAGAATTGCTCTTTCTAACTCTATGAAGAACTGAGTTAGGATTTTGATAGGGATTGCATTGAATCTGTACATTGCTTTTGGCAAGATGGCTGTACTTCAATGTCCCTCAAATTACTAAAGGACCTTAGCTCCATAGTAGCTAAGCAAGAGTTGACAGTTCTGCTGCATCAGGGAATGAATTGTAGGCACAATTATTTGGATACAGATTTCCTGCTATGGTCAAAGCTATTTGATTTGAGTGATTGTCAGCATTCTCAGCCCACAGGGAACAGGTTACATTCATTTAAGAAATAGTGTGTGTATTAAGATGGTTTATCCATGAAGTCATTCATCAACTGTTTCAATGAACAACAGTACTGCTTGGAGTGGGGCACAGACATTAGGTGAGGGTAAGATTCTGGCTGTGATGATTTTGAATAGCATTCATCTCAGAAAAAGAGTAACATGAGGTCCTCTTCTTCAAAATTGATATATTATAAATATCATGCAAAGCGTTTCGTCTTACGCTTTGATGTTCTCTTATAAGACACCTCCCTAATTGTCAACATTTCTTTTGGTTGTATAAATACTTTTGAAACATGTAAACTGTTCTGGAACCATAGTATAGTGTAAAAACTTCAAATAAACAATCCTACTAATAGGCTGAGATAGTAGAAGCATGATTTCAAGACCATTATGTGGTACACAGCAAGACACTATCATATTCAAACATGCAGAAAGTCTATATGGATTGTACAATATTGGACCTATTTCTCCAACTGCCAAATTAGAGAAACCACTGGACAGCAGTCAACAATTTTCTAATTCCTCGTATTTTAGAATTTCAATCACTTAGGATATTTTGGTAATATTGATTTTCATATTAAGAGGTACTAAGGAAAAGTGGTTGTTAATTCCTGTTATTTTTGTTGTTAGAGTTGTTTGTGTGAGTTTGTTGAAAGAGTACTTCTAACTTTTTCTAGGGTGTAGTTTCCTTCCTTGTGTTGGTGTTTTCCATCTATTATCCTTTGTAGGGCTGGTTTGTGGAAAGATACTGTGTAAATTCGGTTTTGTCATGGAATACCTTGGTTTCTCCATCTATTGTGATTGAGAGTTTTGCTGGGTATAGTAGTCTGGGCTGGCATTTGTGTTCTCTTAGGGTCTGTATGACATCTATCTRCCCAAGATCTTCTAGCTTTCATAGTCTCTGGTGAGAATTCTTGTGTAATTCTGATACGTCTGCTTTTATATGTTACTTGCCCTTTTTCCCTTACTGCTTTTAAAATTCTTTCTTTGTTTAGTGCATCTGGTGTTTTGATTATTATGTGACAGGAGGAATTTCTTTTCTGGACCAATCTATTTGGAGTTCTGTAAGCTTATTGTATGCTCACGGGAATCTCTTTCTTTAGGTTAGGGAAGTTTTCTTTTATACTTTTTTTGAAGATATTTACTGGTCCTTTAAATTAGGAATCTTTCCTCTCTTCTATACCTATTATCCTTAGGTTTGTTCCTCTCATTGTATCCTGGATTTCCTGGATGTTTTGGGCTAGGAACTTTTTGCTTTTTGCATTTTCTTTGACAATTGTGTTAAATGTTGTCAACATCAAGTTATGCCCAAGCAAAATGATAGTGTAACCTGTTCTCTTTTTAACAGGTATTCTTAATAGATACCTGTTAAGTTTATTGTCTTAGTGGTTTACTCTTACTTGGGGTACAGATAATCACTTGGATTTACAAGTACCTTTTCTTAAGTAGGATTTTTAAGACTGAGTTTCTGCACTTTATTTCATAATGCTACTATTCTTTGGTATTATTGCTACTGTTTTGTTTTGTTTTGTTTTGTTTTGTTTTGTTTTGTTTTGTTTTAACACAGGTTCTTATTTTGTAGTCCAGCCTGGCCTGGAACTCACAGGAATCCTTCTACATTAGCTTCCATAGAGATAGAATCTTAGACATCTGCTGTCACATCCTGTTCAAGATCAGATTGTGCAGCCACTATATCTTTCAACATTTTACATTCGTATCTTATTTTGTTTCTCTTTGTAGTCCTGGTGGGTCCAACCCAGAACTTTACCAAGGTAAGACAATCACTCTACCACCCAGAAACATTTCTTTTAAGATGTGCTTAAAATGATCTATACTCTATAAAAATGAAAGCACCAAATTAGTTTCTTTTAAAAGAATCTTTGGGACTCAGGGTATCAAAAGGAAACTAGTAATCTATTTTGAGACAAAGAGCATAAGCTTASTGTAGTAGATATGATGAAAGGCTTCTTCTTTACTGTCACTTTCTTCAAATTTATTTTTATTGGTTTCAGCCTACTGAGAAAGCAACATCCTTGCCTTTAAAACATGCATTGCGAAGGTGCCCAGGAAGCATGAAACTGAAGAGAACTCAAATAAAAAGATGCTAGCTATGATAGTTTTTCCTCGAACTACTTAGACTGCCTTGCAAGGAATCCCAGAGACAAGAGGCTTAAGGAAGAAAGACTTTGCTTTTCCTGTGGTATAGTTCCTTCACAAATCAAATGCTTTGCCAGCCACTTTCCCTAACCACTTCTGTTAAGGATTTATTAGGTTTCCATTTGGCTTTCTCCCAAGCATTCATGTACTGCCTTTGGCCAATAACCATTCATCAAGAATTTGTTTGTTATGAGCCTCTGAAGCAGGCCTTCTCTCTGCTCCTTGCATGAGTGTGGTCAGAAGGATTTCCACCTAAGAACATGGAAGAACATCAGTCTGTTTGTAAATGTGCTTTCCCAAGGCAGTTTTCAGGTCTGCTTGTCTTTTATTATGTCTCCCTTTCTTCCTCATTGAGACAAGCAGCTCAAGTGTAGGACATTCATTTAAAACATAATTGTCAATCACTAATGGACATTTTTCATATGAGTTATGACCAAATATTAGATAAAACACAGTAAAGAATTCTCTATAGAGAGTTCAAATCTAAGTGTAAATCATATATTAATTTTAAAAGTCTGATAATACTAACCTAGTGGCTACTGGAAAATTCATCTACTAAAATCATTTCAGTTGTGTAGTCAAAATGGTTAGGAGACCCACAGTGACTATGCCTCCTAAATATATTTAGCAAGAAAGCCAAATAATTGACCAGACATCTTCCTGAAGGTCTTCAGGAAGGTGGCCTTCAGCTTGCTCTCCTACAAAATTAAAACTGATTTTGGCTCTCTTGTCTCTCTGTGTGGCATCTGATTAAAAACTATTTATTAGTGATCAAAATGAATTTGTTAGCAAAATTTAATGTTTCTGCAACAAAATTAGCTGGTGCACTAACATAGATGTTATTCATATTAAGGAAAGCATATCCAATGCTGCTCACAGGAACATTAGCAAAAGACCAAGAAGCCCTTAAAGCAATGGTTTGCTAAATTTTTACCCAAGTAGATGCTAGAGGTTACAATGGACAGTGACTAAAATAGGCATTGAAAAGTTTTATTCATTTTCTTATAATCCATTTCTTTAGAGATGTCACTTGATTGRGGGAGATGCAGCTAGAGATTGAGCCCAGAGACTCACACATGCTTGATAAATGTTTCATCACAAGTTATGCTTCTGCTCCCAAATATGGAATCTCTTAAATGAAAATTATCATAATGAGACACTGATTAAATAATGAATGTAACTAAACTGTATCCAATAAGAAATATAATTTTTTATGGGACATGGTATCTAGTATCACCTAGTGAAATCGTTAATAACCTCATGTTATTGAGAAATGCATTAGGACCAAAATTCAAATGAATTAATAACCCAAACAATTTGATTTTTAACTATAAAATGTGTCTTTGAGAATAAAACCTCAATCCAGACTAGAACCAAGGACTAGAAAAATTGCTATTTAAGCATGAAATATTCAGTGCAATGGTTATACCTCTAAACATGTATTTAAAGTTATAAGTATATTTTCATTAGGATCTCTGAATTTAGTGGATTGTATACAGAACACTGCTAGCCACAAATGCAAAAAAAAAAAAATCAGAGCAGATTTGTCATCATCTTGTCCATGATCAGTTACCCTGAACACCTTTTTTACACTTAACAATATCACTATATATTGTGTATTAACAACTTGTCATTAAGAATTCTTTGTCTTCTCATGGCACTTCTAACATGATTCTTCCTTTTCCTTTTCATGGAAGATACACCTACTGAGTGAAAAACATGTGCTATGTTCTGTGTTAAGTCCAGAGATAGAAATGAAATGTATAATTACAAAGCCACTAACCATATCAGAGTTCTTCAGTGTTCTGTGCTTTTGGGAAGTAAGTGATGGACCTGCTAAAGCAGTGGTTCTCAACCTGTGGGTCAAGACCCCCTTGGGAACCTGGTATCTCCAAAAATGTTTACATTGTGATTTATAACAGTATGGAAATTATAGTTATAAAGTAGCAATGAAAATACCTTTATGTTTGGGGTCACCACAGCATGAGGAAGTATGTTAAAGAGTCACAGCATTAGGAAGACTGAGAAGCACTGCCAGTGAAGGTGTTAGAAGGAGCTTCAGAAGCCAGGCAGTGGTAGCACACACCTTTAATCTCAGTACTTGGGAGGCAGAGNGGGAGATGCAGCTAGAGATTGAGCCCAGAGACTCACACATGCTTGATAAATGTTTCATCACAAGTTATGCTTCTGCTCCCAAATATGGAATCTCTTAAATGAAAATTATCATAATGAGACACTGATTAAATAATGAATGTAACTAAACTGTATCCAATAAGAAATATAATTTTTTATGGGACATGGTATCTAGTATCACCTAGTGAAATCGTTAATAACCTCATGTTATTGAGAAATGCATTAGGACCAAAATTCAAATGAATTAATAACCCAAACAATTTGATTTTTAACTATAAAATGTGTCTTTGAGAATAAAACCTCAATCCAGACTAGAACCAAGGACTAGAAAAATTGCTATTTAAGCATGAAATATTCAGTGCAATGGTTATACCTCTAAACATGTATTTAAAGTTATAAGTATATTTTCATTAGGATCTCTGAATTTAGTGGATTGTATACAGAACACTGCTAGCCACAAATGCAAAAAAAAAAAAATCAGAGCAGATTTGTCATCATCTTGTCCATGATCAGTTACCCTGAACACCTTTTTTACACTTAACAATATCACTATATATTGTGTATTAACAACTTGTCATTAAGAATTCTTTGTCTTCTCATGGCACTTCTAACATGATTCTTCCTTTTCCTTTTCATGGAAGATACACCTACTGAGTGAAAAACATGTGCTATGTTCTGTGTTAAGTCCAGAGATAGAAATGAAATGTATAATTACAAAGCCACTAACCATATCAGAGTTCTTCAGTGTTCTGTGCTTTTGGGAAGTAAGTGATGGACCTGCTAAAGCAGTGGTTCTCAACCTGTGGGTCAAGACCCCCTTGGGAACCTGGTATCTCCAAAAATGTTTACATTGTGATTTATAACAGTATGGAAATTATAGTTATAAAGTAGCAATGAAAATACCTTTATGTTTGGGGTCACCACAGCATGAGGAAGTATGTTAAAGAGTCACAGCATTAGGAAGACTGAGAAGCACTGCCAGTGAAGGTGTTAGAAGGAGCTTCAGAAGCCAGGCAGTGGTAGCACACACCTTTAATCTCAGTACTTGGGAGGCAGAGRGAAGCAGATTTCTGAGTATGAGGCCAGCTTGGTCTACAGAGTGAGTTCTAGGCCATCCAGGGCTATACTGAGAAATCCTGTCTTGAAAAGCCAAAAACCAAAAATAATAAATAAATAAATAAATACATAAATACATAAATACATAAATACATAAATACATAAATACATAAATACATAAATACATAAAATAGAAAGGAGCTTCAAAACCATTGCATATCTTCAGCTTGGTTACTTCACATCAACCGAACTAAAATTTCTCCTCCACATGGAGATCACAGAAACCAGAACATCAAGATGAACCATGAATCCTAAAACTAAGCTAGCCATACAGTCTACCCAAATTCTCATTTATCTTTCTGTCTTAGAGTGGCAAAAGGAATTTTCAGAGCTCTAACATTTGACAAAGCATCTGATTCTCATAGCCTGGGATGAAGTAATTCCACAGAGAGGCCACAGGGAATTGGAACAGACAGACCTTGTGGCTTTTCCACATTAGAAGATACCAGTGGGTCAGAACCACAACGAGCATTTCCAGTCTGGCTATGGAGAGCCCACATGAGGCTGCCTGTCATGTGAGGTGAGGACAGTTTCTTTCTCTCCTATTTGTTTTCTTTTTATTACAAATTTGAGATTAACAATTTTCTATACACACCACCTTATTATGTGTGTTTTTGTCCATTTTCTATTTCTAGTAATGAATAAAACATTACTAACTGTATGTATTAGTAATTTTTCCTGGCACTGTGGCAACACTGACCGCTGACGAGCTTTAAGGAAAGAAGGGGTTATTTTGAATTACAGTTTTATGATAAGATACATCATGGAGAGGAAGGACGGTTGCAGCAGCTTGAAGCAGCTGGTCATGTAGAGATCACCAGTATGGCATCCCAGCCCAGGGGACTTTGCTGCTTGTATATAGGGCCCATCTTTCCACCCTGATTGACCCAATCTTGTAACTCCATCACAGACATAGTGTGCTGATTAGTTATTGTCTACAGACCAGAGTTCCATGGTAAGAGGTATTTCAGCTGAAGAATGATCTGTATCAGTTTGTCTATAGGCATGTCTAAGGGACACTTTCTTGATTTCTAATTGCAAAAATTTCTAACACATTGTGTGTGGTACCTTCCCTAGGTAGGTGGGTCTGGGCAGCATGGGAATGTTAGCTAGGCATGATCCAAGTAAGTGAGCAGCTTTTCTTCATGGTTTCTGCCCAGAGTCCCAGCCCTGACTTTTTCTATTGATGACAGTTACTTTAAAAAAATAATGTAAGTCAAAATAAACTTTCCTTCCCTTAGATTCTTTGCCCCATACTACTTATCATAGTAATAGAAAGAAAAATAAGATAACACGCCTAGAAATTTACCTCCATGTTAGTACTAGTTCCTGTCAAGTTGAAAATCAATGTTAATTATTACACTGAGTAAGTAAACTTTAATGAATGTGATCTTATTTCAACTTATGGTTCTGATCAAAACTTAAAATGCCACAAATACTGATGTTTTTCTTGAAGGCAAGGTCTTTCCCTGAACCCTCGTTAATKCACAGGAAGCATGGAATGATTGATAGAGGGGCATACCCTGGGAAGCTATGATGTCATTGTATAAATTAAACTATCCCTGAGTTGGCACATGAGTCACCTGGTCCTACCTGGTCATTAACACTTAAAATTCATTAAATGGAGCCAGGCAGTGGTCACAGATGCCTTTAATTCCAGCACTTGGGAAGCAGAGGCAGGCAGATTTCTGAGTTCGAGGCCAGCCTTGTCTACAAGCCTTTGGTTTTTTTGTTTGTTTGTTTGTTTGTTTGTTTGTTTTTTAAGCCCAGGTTCACCTGTGCATGGATAGTAACATTAGACAGTGGTCTACGCGCTCTGACATCAATTAACAGTCAAGAAAATGCCCCATGGACATTCAATGGTAAGCATTCTGTAATTCTTTGTCCACATAGCTCCTGCAACAATCAAAACAGAACACTACAACTAAGCAGGCATGTGCGCGCAAACACACACACACACACACACACGCACACACACTCACAGTGATGACAGCAACAGTCTGCGTGAACCATGTCATATCCAGAAGTAGGATATTTAAATGCTAAAACATATTTGACTAGGTCCATAGACCCAGATTCTTGCATGTTAAAACCAGTGACTTCAGACCTAGGTTCTATGTGTGCAGAAGAGGTAAGTGCAGCCCCAGTCCTGATTTATGTGGTTTAATAGAATTATGGAAATAACATTGAAGCTTATTATAACACTCCAAAATAGGTTAAAGGGTGTCGTGATTGCCTATCTCGCCAGCAAGAAAGACGCGCCACAACAGGATCCTTCTGCATATGTTTATTGYGGGTTTGATTGCAGAAGCGAAAAGACCCTGAGCCVAGAAACTGGTGCTGCTTAAATAGGCCTACGAGGGACGTGTCRGTATATGATTGGTGCTAATTCCAAGCCTTGGTATATGATTGGTTGCCAACTCCAAGCCCCAATTTACATACTCCGGGCCTGGCTTGTTTACCACTTTTAGTGGTTCTTGGCTGAAAGCCAGGCGCCATCTTGCAATGGTGAATAGCTTGTTTACCGCTTTTAGCGGTACATGACTGAAAGGCTCGGCGCCATCTTGTAATGGTGACTAGTGGCGTATGTGGCTTCCCACAAAAGGGGTTGGGTTATTTGTGTTGCCCATTGTCATTGGACACCATTTTGTTTTTCATTTGCCAACCCCCAGGCATTCTTAGACTGATTATGTTTCAGACAAAGCTCTGAATAAGGTCAGTTTCCTGGCTCCCAATACCTTTGACACTTTTAAATATTGAGAAGAAGCTGTGATCCACTCCTTCCTGCTTAAACAAGGATCATTGGGCAGTAACATGCCAAGCTTACCTAGTCCCTTGGAAGACCTGATGGTTCCTATATGGGCATTGTTTTTCTTTTCACTTAGACCATAGATAAGAAGTGGCACAAACACGCCTTTGATCTCAGCACTTGTGAGGCAGTAGCTGGCAGATTTCTGAGTTCAAGGCCAGCTTGGACTACAGAGTGAGTTCTAGGTCAGTGAAGGCTACACAGAGAAACCCTGTCTCTAAAATCCAAAAAAAGAAAAAGAAAAAGACATCAGCAGGCCTCTGGTTATAGTCTTTATAGTTCCAAATCTCTTCTCATTATGTATAGGATGAGCCTGTAGACTACATCCGTCTCTGCATCTGGGAAGTGCCTCTTAAGTAAGTTAACTTAAACTGGGAACCTACAAACTTTCCCAAATTCTTTTCCTTTCCAATCTCTTCTAGGTCTTAGTTTCCTCTTACCCTTATGACCTTTGCTATTCCATTATGGTTATAGGTTTCTAATGTCTCCCTAACAGCTTCTACTCAGCAAGTGGTGAAAAATGGACCATGTTGTAGCTAACAACACAGTAGTGAACTCACTAGATTGAAGAGTTACTCTCTGTTTTCTGGTTCCCACAGAGATAGCTCCTAACTCATCATGAGACTCAGCAGCAGCAACCTGGACATCCTCACTAGCAGACACATTTGTGAGCATCCAATTAGGGGTGAGGCACTCTGTAAGGAAATTACATTTGCCCAGCACCTGTGCAGAGCCAAAGCACTTCTCACAATTAGCAGAGGGCAGTTTCTTCCATGGGGTATAGGCAGTTGGAATGATGAGCAATTCTCCCCCAAAGAGCTACAGGAGACAGCTGGTGACTGTACTGGCAACAGCACTGCCTCAGTGTGTGTGCCCATTAAAGCACAAGATGATGGTTCCCGTCGAAGAGCTTGTCTGCTCTTGGCTTTCTTCAGAGTCAAGGGACTGCAAGATTCCCACCTTTTTCCTTCCACAATTTTTCCAGCAGAGAGCACAGTGCCCTTCCTCAGCTTCTTCTCTTACTTGCCCTCCTCTCCTTTCCTAGGTTTGAAGTCCTTGTATTTAACTGTTGCAAATCATATTAATTTCAATGTAAATAAATAATTTAGAAGTTACTGTAAGGTGCCAGGTTGTGACCTTACAGTCATCCATGAGGGAAACTGTGAAGCCCAGTTTGGCTCATAATCCTGTAAGACAGATTTTTCTACCTCAATGCTCTTAATGACACTACAGATGATGTTCCTTCTAGGAACAAAGACATTTTACACATGGGAGAAAAGTTTCATGATTAAGGGGATAGTGGCTCTGTGAGATAATGCATGAGGTTTCTTTTCATTGTTTTGGAGGGTCAGTGATTACACTGCCAGTTTTATTCAGCAGTTCCACAGAGAGTGGATTTCTTTAAGGTGTGGAGAGAGAGAGAGTAAGCTGTTCTTAGGTCCCATACAAACTGGTGTGGAATTAACTATGCTGTATAAGGCAATGAAGTATTCAGCTTTAATTTTTGTTACTTCATCTGTATGATGTGAGGTCCTTTTATACTTTTAATTTTTCTGAAAAATATTTCCATACACCTTCCCCAGTGTCATGACTACTGGACAATGATTTTATTCTCCAATACTCAAACCAGATAGGAAACTCTCTGTCCTTTGGTTTTCATTCTCAGACAATTTCATATGACCATAGATTCTCAGAATTGAGTGCCCTGAAGTCTCTTGGATAATCACAGCCTATCACAAAGTCTACCATATACAGTCTTCATGGTTAACTATGTGATGACTCCCCTCCTGTGGCCTTTCTAAAAATTCTTTTTGGAGCAAGACATTTCACTTTCAAGAATCCAAGTAGTGTGAATGTCCTTCCTATGTACAACCCCAATACCTATCACAAATTTTCATTCCTTAAGATCAATAATCCTCTTTTTAATCTTGAGCATCAGATATAAGAACTTTAAATTTAATTTTAGCATCCCTCATGCTATCTGATTAAGATATATAACTCTAATCTCTTTTATTCACTTAAAAACTGTAGTCAGCAAATATTTTAAAATATTAAGCCCACAAGTTGGCTAGTAGTATAAGAAGCCATGGATACCTGGAGTGTCTGTATAAAGAGAAGTTAAAATCCTGAGCAAATGTGTACCATTGACTTGGGAATGGCTAGGATAAGGACCACTGCCTCAAACCCATGGGAACTTTGCAGAGCCTTCCTTCCCTTGGGTGAGGCTTAAAGAGATGGCAAAGACTCCTCTGATCYTAGTGAGAATATTGACAGTATTTGTAAGTACAAGGAAATATTGACCTGTGTGTACAAAACCTAGCAGCTGCAGCCTCCTCCTCCATGACGGTGCTGTAAGMCTGCTGAGGTACAATGATTTCTTCTTAAGACTAGCTGTTCCTCCCCTCTGCATTATACATGAAACACTCAGCAAGATTCCTGGTTGTTGGGTAGTTGGTTCACTCCATCACAGATGTGACRCCACTCAATARGTTTTGCAACATGTGTGTCATTAAGTATTGGGTAAGTTACTTCAATATATTTCTTCAATGATGTCATGAAGTGYCTTGACACATAATTTTCTAGTTAAGGAATAACTAACTGACTACAGCATAATTGTTTTTTATGGATCACTTCATTTTTACATAATAATTAACATCTATAAATATGGTGCATACTTTATTAAACCAGAGGAGTCAGAGCAGACAAAATTCTACAAAATGTTTATAACYCTTGTAAAATGTTGCTGAGTTTAGAATTACTCACCTATAAATTTTGTATGTATGCTCTTATCCTAGGATTGTACATTGTTTCTCAACTGTTTTTTATTCAAACGGAGACTGTGATAATTTCTGCCCTACCTCATTATTTAGTTTTGTATTTTCATACGCTTAGTCATATCATTCAGTCTTCACTTGTAAAGTGAGTTCTCCTGCAGGTATCTTATGGATTCATCAGAGGTCACAGATTCAAAAGATGTGTATAGACTTTCTTCTCACTATGCCTTGCTTCCTTAAGATGAGATCACCTTTCCACATGCCCCACTGGAGACAGGAATTCTAACCCATTGTGTCCTAAAAAATGTTTCAAACCACAAGTAAATTGTATCTTAAAACAAAACTAGTCCTTGATTGAGGATTTGAAAGCCAAATAAGATTAAGTTGGAAGATCTGGGTACAGAATCTAATGGGGGATAATATAGAACAGTTGGGGGGTTAGAACCAATGCACAAGAGGATGGAGCAGGTGTAGTAGGTGAAAGTGGAGTTTCAAAGGAACCCTATGGGGATCAAGTTGTGGCATTCCTCTGGTACAAACCATGAGGTGGCTACATTCATAAATACAAGTCTCAGCTGTAGCCATTAGAGCTTTTATACTATTATGGGGTAATGCTGTAAATGAAGCAATTGAGTTGTGAGGAAATTTAACTTTGAGGGGACTTGTTAAAAAATGCATGGCTATGAATCTCCTATGGTCCCCTCTCTCATAGGAAGGAAGGTATCCACATGTGAAGCACTGAGATGTCATACAAGGTAGTTTCCTGCATCTCAGATTTTAGCCCTGCCTGTGCACTCTATTGTCTCTCCATAGAACTCACTTGGGCCAGCCTCTAGCCCCTCTTTCCCCAATTCCTTCACCACCCTCATTATTCTCCAATGTTCTTCTGTCCCAAATATTCTATAAACATTTCACCAAGTCCTTGAATATCCCAGGACCCTAAGAAAGCAGCTGTGTCTACTCTGTTCTTATTCTATTCTCTTCAGCTATAACTTTTTCACTTTTCAACAAACATTTTATAGAACTTTTTCCTGTTTCTGTCTTTTCTATTAAGTCCACTAAAGTATATACTTCGGAAAATAGAAATTCTATCTGGTGGATATGCCTTCAGTTTCCAGGGCCAACGCATTGTTCATAGCAGAGAATCAATTTCTTTTGCATGCTGGAAGAGCATTACACATCAGTGAAATGCAATACAGTCATCTAATTTCTGTTGCTATAATGATATTGCAGAGGGTAACTGAGGATAAAGGATTCATAAAAGAAAGAGGTTGATTTCTCTCACTGTTCTGTAGGCATTTATATCAGCCCATTTGGGGAGGACCACATGGGAGACAACATCACAATGTCAGGGACATGTTTGAAAGGAAGTGATCCCACAGTGAGAAAGGAAATCAGAAACTAGGATATTGGTAGATTCTGATGACTTTCTCATTATGCCCTGCTTCCTGAAGATGATATCACCTTCTCATATGTTCCTCTAGAAACCAAGAAGTTCTAACCCTTTGTGCCCTAAAGAAAATACTCTAACCATATCCTAATCATATCCTAAACCAAAACTAGTCCTTGATTGAGCATTTGAAAGCCAAATCAGATCTGAACTTGAAGCTTGTGGTTAAGAATCAAATAGAGCAGATGTTAGGGCCTCTTCGTCTTTGATCCTGGGTGTGTTATAGCACCTGGGAGCAGAACTTCCTCTAGGTGTTGTGTGACTGGATGTGGAGCCAGAGGCTAAGATCTTCTCAGGGCACAGGCTCAGACCATAAGGAACCCGTGCCACTGGCTGGGCAGGGTTTGTGTATCCCTGATCCCTGTTGTAGCCTCCTAGCCTGTGATCCTGGGTGTGTTAAAACACTTGGAAGTGGAGCATCATCTGGGTGTTGTGGACTGAGTTTAGAGCCAGCGCCCAAGGTCTGCTCGGGGCACAGGGTTAACAGCCTTATTTACAATAGCCAGAAGCTGGAAAGAACCCAGATGTCCTTCAACAGAGGAATGGATACAGAAAATGTGGTACATTTACACAGCTATTAAACACAATGACTTCATGAAATTCTTAGCAAATGGATAGAATTAGAAAATATCATCCTGAGTGAGGTAACCCAGTCACAAAAGAACACACATGGTATGCACTCMCTGATAAGTAGATATTAGCCCAAAAGCTCAGAATATCCAATATGCAGTTCACATACCATATGAAGCTCAAGAAGAAAGACCACAGTGTGGATACTTCAGACCTTCTTAGAAGGGGGAAAAATACTCATACTCACTGGAGAAAATACAGAGACAAAGTGTGGAGCAGAGATTAAAGGAAAGGCCACCCAGAGAATGTCCTACTTGGGGATCCATTCCCATTTAGAGTTACCAAACCCAGACAATATTGTGGAAGCCAAGAAGTGCTTGCTAACAGGAGCATGATATAGCTGTCTCCTGAGAGGCTCTGCCAGAGCCTGACAAATACAGAGATAGATGCTTGCAGCCAACAATTGGACTGAGCATGGGGTTCCCGATGGAGGAGTTAGACAAAGGACTGAAGGAGCTGAAGGGGTTTGCAATCCCATAGGAGGAACAACAATATCAACCAACCAGATCTCCCAGAGCTCCCAGGGACTAAACCATCAATCAAAGAGTAAAAATAGAGTGATTCRTGGTTCCAGCCACATATGTAGCAAAGGATGGTCTTGTCAGACGTTAATGGGAGGAGAGGCCCTTGGTCTGGTTCGATGCCCCAGTGTAGGGAAATGCCATGGCAGGGAGACAGGAGTGGGTGGGTGGATGGGGGAACACCCTCATAAAAACAGATGGGATAGGAGGTTTCATGGGGAATTGGGAAGGTGGATAACAATTGAAGTGTAAATAACCAAAGAGTACACATGGAGTTACCCATGGCTCCAGACACATAGGCAGCAGAGGATGGCTTTGTTAGATACTAAAGGGAGGAGAGGCCCTTGGTCCTGGAAAGACTTGATGTGGTAATGTAGAGGAATACCAGGACAGGGAAGCAGGAGAGGGTTGATTGGGGAACAGGGGGAGAGGAGATGGCTTCTGGGATTTTCTGGGGAGGGGGAACCAGGAAAGGGGACAACATTTGAAATGTAAATAAAGAATATATCTAATAAAAAAANGGGAGACAGGAGTGGGTGGGTGGATGGGGGAACACCCTCATAAAAACAGATGGGATAGGAGGTTTCATGGGGAATTGGGAAGGTGGATAACAATTGAAGTGTAAATAACCAAAGAGTACACATGGAGTTACCCATGGCTCCAGACACATAGGCAGCAGAGGATGGCTTTGTTAGATACTAAAGGGAGGAGAGGCCCTTGGTCCTGGAAAGACTTGATGTGGTAATGTAGAGGAATACCAGGACAGGGAAGCAGGAGAGGGTTGATTGGGGAACAGGGGGAGAGGAGATGGCTTCTGGGATTTTCTGGGGAGGGGGAACCAGGAAAGGGGACAACATTTGAAATGTAAATAAAGAATATATCTAATAAAAAAAGAAGTGTAAGTAAAGGAAATATCCAATAAAAAAGAAAAGAAATAAAAAAAGGATTAAATAGGGATTCTACAGAACCAATGSAGTGAGACCATGGGTCTGGTGAAGTAGTTAGAGTGGAGTGTGGCACGGGGATCATATGGGAACCAAGTCGAGGCATTCACCTTTTAAACCACATACCATGTGTGAATGCTGGTGGTAAGAAGTCCGGAAAACCATTCCCAACACACAAAAGAGTTGGCTTAGCAGGCAATGGTATTGGGCATGGGAGGCTAACATTGTGAATTCAGACMCTAGAGCCCATAGAGGTGAAAGTAGAGAACACAAATTGCCCCCCAACCTACTTTTGTACCCAAGAAGAGACATGTGAGCATGTATGGATACTCATGAATAAGGCAATCTTTAAAGTCCTCAAAAAGCAGCTTTCTCAGAGTCCAATTGTTCTTCAAAAGCCAAATAATTTCCCAGTGTAAATCTGTGTGAATGTTGCTGCCCACTTCTCCCACCCATAAAGAAAAGGATGATGAAAAGTCAGAAATCAGATGCTTTGGCTCTGTAAGGACTTTTTAGCTTTCTGCCACTTCCTGGTATTTGATGTGTAATGGCATTGACTTATTGTTGCTACAAAGCCAATTTTTCAGAATTGTGTGTTTTCCAAAAGGGGTATTTGCAAGTCTGCTTCTTGATGCAGACATGATGAAGTCCTTGAGTGAAGCCATATATTACTAGTCATCAGTGCCCTTCAGAAGAGAGACAGGTGGGGTGTTTCACCATGAGGTTCTAAGATTTTCACTATGCCTGGCTTTGTGTGAACTTTGGAGAGATTTCCTTATAAATGTTTCAGGACTTAGAAGTCTCTATTGGGAAAAATGTTCACAATTTATAACTTTCTGTCCCTGTGAAGAAGCTATACACAACAAATCTCATCTCTACAGCTATTCCAAATATTTGTCAGGGAAGAAAAGGGTATTTGCAATGAAATAAAATTTTACTTGACAGAACAGACAGATAAAAACAAGGCTGTAGTGGTTGGATTTTTACTCTTAAGTGGTTTTTTAAAGGACATTTAGCTATTTAGTTTAATTCGTGAAAGAATTGGGCATAATGTCTCAGAGATATAAGCAGTGATCTTTTTCTAGCCTAGCTGCCTGCACAGATCATGACAAATCCTCCTTGGAGCTTGCATGTCTACCAGTTAAACAGGATGACACAAAGGTCTATTTTATTTGTATTCATTTTATAAAAAGTCATCATAAAGTCTTGCTTATAGGTATTTTGATTTAAATGATATTCATAAGTAGATTAATCCTGCCATTAATTTAATATAATTCTCATTATCTTTGCTATTTGATCTTCAGGTAGTGTACCTATTTATAYATTTCAGCAGAAATAAGTTGAAAAATAATTCTTCATAGAATGAATAACATGGCAAAGTACATTTTATGTTTTATCCATTTGGCTCATAAGCCAACTATTCCTAGTTGCCTATTATTTGAAGTTACTGCTKTTGACAAGCTGAATAAGAAGTTACCCTYGTTCCTCTGTCATCCTTCTACATCTCATTTCTGTTTCTCTGATGATGGCCACTGGTGCCTGGGTCTAGCAGAATAGCATTATGAGTCTTTTCATTGCCATGTTCATTTATCAGACCAATAAAATTTGCCTTTCTCTTAGGCTTGTAGCTTGTCCATGGTTCTTGGCAGCACAAGCAGTGTCAGGGATGGGCTCCTTTTCATBGAGTGAGCCTTTTATCCATTCAGTGCATTGTTGTTTACTCTTATGTTTGCACCATGCACAAGCCTATCTGTGACACTTATCTCCACTGTAAAACACAAGCCACATTCCAAGTGGCTAATCCATTCTCACAAGCAAAATAGTCTCCTTCATTGTAAATAAATTTCTTTTAAAATGTTTATTTAGCCACCAATAGTTCTAACAAGAATATATGACTCTATCATKTAAGAATTCATGTACAGTCATTTTAAGTATGGATGTTTTCCATATCTAAATTTCCCAAGAG
>BDUI01007788.1:69118-82533 GCA_002335545.1 Apodemus speciosus
CTGGGCATGACACTTCCGGAGGACCCTGCTATACCACTCCTGGGCATATACCCAGAGGATTCCCTGGCATGCAATAAAGACACATGCTCCACTATGTTCATAGCATCCTTATTTACCTGGAAAGAACCCAGATGTCCCTCAATGGAGGAATGGATACAGAAAATGTGTTATATTTAAACAATGGAATACTACTCAGCAATTAAAAACAATGAATTTATGAATTTTTTTGGGCAAATAGTTGGATCTACAAAATATCATCCTAAGTGAGGTAACTCATTCACAAAAGAATACACATGGAATGAAGTTGCTGATAAGTGTATATTAGCCCAGAAGCTCTAAATACCCAAGACACAACTCACATATCAAATCATTCCCAAGAAGAAGGAAGGAGAGGGCCCTGGTCCTGGAAAGGTTTGATGCAGCATCATAGAGGATTACCAAGGCAGAGAAGTAGGAGGGGGTTGATTGGGGAATGGGCAGAGGAGAGAGGGCTTATGGGACTTATGGGGAGGGGGGAATTGGAAAAGGGAAAATCATTTGAAATGTAAACAAAGAATATAGAAAATTAAAAGATAAACAAAAAAACAAATAAAAATATCTAAGTTGATTGAAAGTGGAATTATAAATAATTTCTGGTAAAATTAAAGATTTACATGGAAAGTCTTTAATTTCATTCTCATTTTTTCTATTTATTTTTTAAACTCCTCATTTTATTCCTCTCCTGGTCCACTCACAAAGCATATTCCATATCTCCTCTCCACTCCCTTGTCTTCACATGGTGGTCTCCATCTCCCACCCCACCCTCACCCCAGTAGTGCTCTGAACTCCCTGGGGCCTCAAGTCTCTTGAGGGTTAGGTGCATCTTCTCTGACTAAACCCAAACTCACCAGACCTCTGCTGTATGTGTGTTGGGGGCCTCAGATGAGCTGGTGTATGCTGCCTGTTCGGTGTTCCAGTGTCTGAGAAATCGCATGGGTCCAGGTTAGTTGAGACTGCTCATCTTCTCTCAGGGTCGCTCTCCTCCTCAGCTTCTTCCTGCTTTCCCCTAATTCATCCACAGGGGTCAGCAGCTTCTGTCCGTTGATTGGGTGCAAATATCTGCCTCTGACTCTTTCAGCTGTGTGTTGGTTCTTTTGGAGGGCAGTCATGCTAGGTTCCTCTTTCTGAGTGCTCCATAGCCTCAGTAATAGTGTCAGGTCTTGGGACTTCCCCTTGAAATGGATCCCACTTTGGGCCTGTCGCTGGACCATCTTTTCCTCAGGTTCATCTCCATTTCCATCTCTGCAATCCTTTCAGATAGGAATAATTGTGGGCCAGAATTTTGAGTGTGGGATGCCCTGTCTTTCTGCTGGAGGTGGGCTCTACAAGTTCCCTCTCCACAATGTAGGGCATTTCATCTAAGGTCCCTCTCTTTTAGTCCAGAGGATCTCTCACCTTCCAGGTCTCTGGTACTTTCTGGAGGGTCCCCCCAACCTCCTAACTCCCAAGGTTGCATGTTTCTATTCTTTCTGCTGGCCTTCAGGGATTTCAGTCCTTCTCCCCACCCAATACCCAATCATGTTCCCCCCTTCATACCTTATCCCCCCCCAGGTCCCTCCCTTCCCCTTGTGTTTGCTTTCTTTTCCCTCCAAAGTGTGACTGTGACATTCTCTCTTGGGCCCTTCAGCTTGTTGAACTTTTTGAGTTCTGTGGGCTGTATCTTGTGTATTTGTCATTTCTTTGGCTAATATTCACATATTAGCAAGTGCATACCATGCCTGTCCTTTTGGGTCTGAGTTACCTAACAATGACAGTTTCTAGTTCCATCCATTTGGCTGCAAATCTCAGGATGTCCTTGTTCTTAATAGCTGAGTAGTATTCCATTGTGTAAACAAGCCACATTTTCTGTATCCATTCTGTTGTGGGACATCTGGGTTGTTTCCAGTTTCTGACTATCACAAACAAGGCTACTATTAACATAGTGGAATATGTGTCCCTGTGGCATGGTGGGACATCTTTTGGGTATATTCTCTAGAGTGGTATTGCTGGGTCTTCAGTTAAATCTATTTCCATTTTTTTAAGGAACCTCCAGATTGATTTCCAGAGTGATTGTACCAGTTTGCAGTTTCACCAGCAATGGAGGAGTATTCTTCTTTCTCCACATCCTCTCCAACATGTGTTTTGATCTTATCTATTCTCATTGGTGTAAGGTGGAATCTCAGAGTCATTTTGATTTACATCTCTTTGATCATTAAGGACTTTGAACATTTCTTTATGTGTTTCTCAGCCATTCATAATTCTGCTGTGAATTCTCGGTTTAGTTCTATACCCCATTTTTTTATTGGGTTGTTGGTTTTTTTGGTGGTTAGCTTCTTAAATTCTTTATATATTTTGGATATCAGCCCTTTATTGGATGTTTGGTTAGTGAAGATTCTTTTCCCAATTTGTAGGTTGCCGATTTGTCTTATTGGCTATGTTTTTTGCCTCACAGAAGCTTTCTAGTTTCATGAGGTCCCATTTATCAATTCTTGATCTTAGAGCATGAGCCATTGGAGTTCTGCTTAGAAAATTTCCCCCTGTGCCAATGAGTTCAAGGCTCTTTCCCACATTCTCTTCTATTAAATTCAGTGTATCAGGTTTTAGGTTGAGGTCCTTGATCTGCTTGGACTTGATCTTTGTGCAAGTTGACAAATATGGGTCT
Source organism: Apodemus speciosus (assembly GCA_002335545.1). Taxonomy (NCBI): domain Eukaryota; kingdom Metazoa; phylum Chordata; class Mammalia; order Rodentia; family Muridae; genus Apodemus; species Apodemus speciosus. Next base: position 71,799 of record BDUI01007788.1, read on the forward strand.
ATTTTTATTTTTCTACATATTAGAAAAATGGTGCCAGTTAGACCAGCACCATTTGTTGAAGATGCTTTCTTTTTTTCCATTGCATATGTTTGCTTTCTTTGTCAAAGATCATGTGCCTGTAAGGGTGTTGTTTTATTTCTAGGTCTTCAATTCTATTCCATTGATCAACATGTTTGTCTCTGTATCAATACCATGCAGTTTTTTGGTCAGGGATGGTGATTCCTCAAGCCATTCTTTTATTTTTAAGTATTGGTTTTGCTATTCTGCTTTTTTGCCTTTCCAGATGAATTTGAGAATTGCTCTTTCAATGTCATTGAAGAATTGGTTGGAACTTTGATGGGGATTGCATTGAATCTGTAGATTGCCTTTAGTAGGATGGCCATTTTTACTATGTTTATTCTGCCAATCCATGAGCATGGGAGATCTCTCCATTTTCTGAGATCTTCTTCAATTTCTTTCTTGAAAGACTTGAAGTTGTTGTCAGACAGATCTTTCACTTGTTTGGTTAGTTACCCCGGTGTATTTTATATTTTTTGTGGCTATGGTGAAGGGAGTTGTTTCACTAATTTCTTCTTCAACCTGTTTATCATTTGTATAAAGAAAAGCTACTGATTTATTTGAGTTAATTTTATATCTGACCACTTTGCTGAAGTTGTTTATCAGCTGGTGAATTTCTCTAGTAGAGTTTTTTTTGGATTGCATATGTACACTATTATATCATTTGCAAATAGTGATACCTTTATTTCTTCTTTGCCAATTTGTATCCCATTGATCTCTTTGTGTTGTCTTATTGTTCTATCTAGCACTTCAAGTACTATTTTGAATAGATATGGGGAGAGTGGGCATCCCCGTCTTGTCCCCAGGTTTAGTGGGTTGCTTCAAGTATGTCTCCATTTAATTTGATATTGGCTCTTGGTTTGCTGTATATTGATTTTCTTATGTTCACGTATGGACCTCGAATTCTTGATCTCTCTAGAACTTTTAACATGAACGGGTATTGTATTTTGTCAATTGATTTTTCTGCATCTAAGGAGAAATCATGTGATTTTTCTCTTTGAGTTTGTTTATATAGTGTATTACATTAATGGATTTTCATATACTGAACCAACCTTGCATCCCTGAGATGAAGCCTACTTGATCATGGTGGATGATGATTTTGATGTGTTCTTGGATTCAGTCTACAAGAATTTTATTAAGTATTTTTGCATCCATATTCATAGGCAAGATTGGTCTGAAGTTCTCTTTTTTGCTTGGGTCCTTGTGTGGTTTAGGTATCAGAATAATTGTGGCTTCATAGAATGAGTTTGTTAGTGTTCCTTCTGTATCTATTTTATGGAATAGTTTCAGGAATATTGGTATCATGTCTTCTTTGAAGGTCTGGTAGAATTCTGCACTAAACCCATCTGGCTCTGGGCCTTTTTTTGGTTGGGAGCTTTGTAATGACTTCTACTTCCTTAGAGGATATGGGCTTGTTTAGCTAGTCTACCTGCTCTTGATTTAACTTTGATATATCATATCTGTCTAGAAAACTATCCATTTCATATATATTTTTCAGTTTTGTTAAGTATAGGCTTTTGTAGTAGGTTCTTATAATGTCTTAGAATTGCCTCCATTTCTGTTGTCTTCCTTTTGATTTAGGATTTTGTTAATTTGGATACTGTATCTGGGCCCTTTAGTTAGTTTGACTATGTCCTGCCTTCTACTCCTCTTGGATATGTTTGCTTCTTTCACTTCTAGAGCACTCAAGTATGCTGTTAAGTTGCTAGATCTTTCCAGTTTCTTTACCAGGGTGCTTAGTGCTAAGAATTTTCCTCTTAGCACTACTTTCATTGTATCCCATAAGTTTGGGTATCATGTGTCAGCATTTTTATTCAATTCCAGGAAGTCTTTTATTTCTTTCTTTATTTCTTCCCTGACCAAGTTATCATTGAGTAGAGAGCTGTTCAATTTCTACATTTATGTGGGCTTTCTGTTGTTTTTGCTGTTATTGAAGACCAGCCTTAAGCCATGGTGATCTGAAAGGATGAATGGAATTTTTCAATCTTCTTGTATCAATTGAGGGTTGTTTTCAGAGCAATTATATGGTCGATTTTGGAGAAGGTACCGTGGGGTTCTGAAAAGAAGGAATATTCATTTGTTTTAGAATGAAATGTTCTGTAGATATCTGTTAAATCCATTTGTTTCATAACCTCTATTAGTTTTACTGTGTTTAGTTTTTGTTTCAATGACCTGTCCATTGGTGAGTGTGGGGTGTTGAAGTCTCCCACTAATATTATGTGGGGTTCAATGTGTGTTTTGAGCTTTAGCAAAGTTTCTTTTATGAATGTGGGTTCCTTTATATTTGAGGAATAGATGTTCAGAATTGTGACTTTCTTTTGGTAGATTTTCCCTTTAATGAACATGAAGTGTCCTTCTTCATCATGTTTGATAACTTTTGGTTGAAAGTCTATTTTATTGGATATTAGGATGACAACTCCAGCTTGCTTCTTGGGACTGTTTGTTTGGAAGACCTTTTCCCATTTTTTGCTCTGAGATAGTCTCTGTCTTTTTTATTGAGGTGTGTTTCTTGTATGCAGCAAAATGCTGGATCTACTTTGTGTGCCAGTCTGTTAGCTTATGTCTTTTTATAGGGAAGTTGAGTCCATTAATATTGAGAGATATTAAAGACTGTTGGTTCCTCATATGTTTGTTTTTATATGTGGCTTTATGTGCTTGTGGTTCTCTCCTTTTGTCTTTGTTGTGAGATGCTTAATATATTGTATTTTCTTTGGTGTAGGTACTTTCCTTGTGTTGGAGTTTTCCTTTTAGGATCCTCTGTAGAGCTGGATTGGTAGATACATACTGCTCGAATTTGGTTTTCTCCTGAAATACTTGGTTTTCTCCATCTATGTTGATTGAGAGTTTTGCTTGGTATATTAGACTGGGCTGGCATTTGTGTTCTTTTAGAGTCTGCATGACCTCTGACCAGGATCTTCAGGCTTTCATAGACTCTAGAGAAGTCTGGTATAATTCTGATAGGTCTACCTTTGTATGTTACTTGGCCCTTTTCCCTTGCAGCTTTTAATATCTATTCTTTGTACTGTGAGTTTAGTGTTTTATTGATTATGTGATGATTTAATTTCTTTATTTCTCCATTGACCAACTTATCATTGAGTAGTGTTCAGCTTACATGTGTATATGGGCTTTCTTTTGTTTTTATTACAATTGAAGACCAGTCTTAGTCCATAATTATCTGATAGGATGCAAAGGATTATTTCAATCTACTTGTATCAGTTGAGGACTGTTTTGTGACTGATTTTATGGTCAATTTTGGAGAAGGTACCATGAGGTTCTGAGAAGAATGTATATTCTGTTTTAGAATGAAATAGTCTGTATATATCTGTTAAAACCATTCGATCCATCACTTCTGTTACTTTTACTGTGTCTCTGTTTAGATTCTGTTTCCATGATCTGTGTCCACTGATGAGAGTGGGCTGTTGAATTCTTCCACATTTATTGTATGAGGTGCAATGTGTGCTTTTGAGGTTTAGTAAAGTTTCTCTCATGAATATGGGTGCTCTTCTATTTAGGGTATAGATGTAAAGAATTGAGAATTATACTTGGTGTATTTTTCTTTGATGGGTATGAAGTGTCCTTCCTTATCTTTTTTGATAACTTTAAGTTGAAAGTCGATTTTATCCCATATTAGATTGGCTAGTCCAGCTTATTTATTGGGACCATTTGCTTGGAAAATTGGTTTCCAGCACTTTAGTCTGAAGGCGTCTTTGACACTGAGGTACATTTTCTGTATGCAGCAAAATGCTGGGTCCTGTTTACATGTCCAGTCTGTAGTCTATGCCTTTTTATTGGGGAATTGACTCCATTGCTGTTAAGAGATATTAAGGGATAGCGATTGTTGTTTCCTGTTATTTTTGCTGTTAGAAGTGAAATTATGTTTCTGTTGCTATCTTCTTTAGGGTTTGTTGAAAGAATATTACTTTCTTGCTTTTTCTAGGCTGTAGTTTCTCTCCTTGTGTTGGAGTTTTCTGTCTATTATCCTCTGTAGGGCTGGATTTGTGGAAAAATATTTTGTAAATTTGCTTTTGTTATTGAATATCTTGGTTTCTCCATGTATGGTAATTGAGAGTTTTCCTGGGTACAGTAGCCTGGGCTGCCATTTGTATTCTCTTAGGGTCTGTATAACATCTGCCCAGGATCTTATAGCTTTCATAGTCACAAGTGAGAAGTCTGGTGTAATTCTGGTAGGTCTTCCTTTATATGTTACTTTACCTTTTCCCCTTACTGCTTTTAGTATTCTTTCTATGTTTTGCGCATTTATTGCTTTGATCATTATGTGATGAGAGGAATTACTTTTCTGGTACAATCTATTTGGAGTTCTGAAGGCTTCTTATATGTTTATAGGTATCTCTTTCTTCTATAGTTTTGTTGAAGATATTAACTGAACTTTTAAGTTGGGAATTTTAGCTCTTTTCTATCCCTATTATCCTTAGCTTTGCTCTTCTCATTGTGTCCTGGATTTCCTGTATGTTTTGGGTTACAAGCATTTTGCATTTTCTTTGACTATTTTGTGAATATTTTCTATGGTATATTCTGCACCTGCAATTCTCTCTTCTATCTCTTGTATTCTGTTGGTGATGCTTGTGTCTATCACCCCTGATCTCTTTCCTAGGTTTTCTATCTCCAGGGTTCTCTCCCTTTGTGATTTCTTTATTTTTTTTCTTTTTCCATTTTTAGATCCTGGATGGTTTTGTTCCATTTCTTAACCTATTTAGCTGTGTTTTCCTGCAATTCTTTAAGGGATTTTTATGTTTTTTATTTGGGGCCTTCTACCTGTTTACCTGTGTTCTCCTGTGTTTCTTTAAGGGAGTCACTATGTCCTTCTTAAAGTCCTCTATCAGCATCATGAGATGTGACTTTAAAATAGACACTTGGTTTTCTGGTGTATTTGAGTATCCATGGGCCACTGTAGTGGGGATACTAGATTCTGGTGATGCCAATAAACTTGGTTTCTGTTGCTTATGTTCTTGTCCTTGCCTCTCACCATGTGGATATCTCTGGTGTTAGCTGGTGTTGCTGTCTCTAACTGTGGCTTGTCCCTCCTGCAAGCCTGTGTGTCAGCCCTCCTGGGAGATCAGTTCTCTGCAGGATAAATTTCAGTATTGATAACTGTGGCACAGGTTCATCTCTGGGGTGCAAATGGAAACCTGAAGGATTCTGTCTCAAGATGTTCCTTGGTTCCTGTGTCCTGATCACTCTTTGTTGGTCCCTCTTGTGCCAGGAATTTGAGTAGAAGTGGTAGTATTACCTGTGCTCACAGGTGTGCCAGTACTCCTCATTAATTATATATTTTATTTTTTACAACATTGAATATTGCCAGATCTCACCACTCCTTGCAGAGTTCTGCCTCCTTCTCCCTCCCCATCAGCTTCCCCATCCCCAGCATCCCCCTTCCCTGGGCTATAAAGTCTCTACACAATTAGGCCCATCTTGTCCCACTGAGGCCAGACAAGGACTCCCTCTACTACATATGTGTCAGTGGCCTCAGTCCAGCCAGTGTATGCTCTTTGGTTGTTGGCTCAGTCTCTGGGAACTCCCAGGGTCCGAGTTTGGTTGACACTGTTGGGCTTCCTGTGGCGTTTCCATCTCTTATAGTCATTCCCCTATCTCTTCCACAAGGGTCCTGGACCTCAGTCCAATGTTTAAAAGTAACTGCATCTGTCTCAGTCAGCTGCTGATAGAGCCTCTCAAAAGTCAGCCATGCTAGGCTCCTGTCTGTAAGCACAACATAGCATCAGTAATAGTGTCAGGGATTAGTACTGTCCCAGGGGATGGATCCCAAGTTGCGCAAGTTACTGGGTGGCAATTTGTCTTAATCAGGGTTTCTATTCCTGCACAAACATAATGACAAAAAAAGCAAGTTTGGGAAGAAAGGGTTTCTTCAGCTTATACTTCCACATTGCTGTTCATCACCAAAGGAATTCAGGACAGGAACTCATGCAGGTCAGGAACCAGGAGCTGATGCAGAAGCCATGGAGAATTGTTACTTACTGGCTTTCTTACCCTGGCTTGCTCAGCTTGCTTTTTTTTATTAGATATATTCTTTACTTACATCTCAAATGATTTCCCCTTTCCTTGTTCCCCCCTCCCCGAAAATCCCATAAGCCCTCTCCCCTCCCACTGTTCTTCAATCAACCCCCTCCTGCTTCCCTGTCCTGGTATTCCCATACACTGCTTTCTTATAGAACCCAGGACTACCAGCCCAGGGATGGCACCACCCACAATGGGCCCTGTCACTACTGATCACTAATTGAGAAAACAGCTTACAACTGGATCTCATGGAGGCATTTTCTCAAGGGAGGATGCTTTTTCACTATAACTTCAGCTTCTGTCAAGTTGACACACAAAATCAGCCAGTACACCATTTCTTCGGTCTCTGCCCCATTTTTTTCAGACAGGAGCAATTTTGGGTTGAATGTTTTGTAGATGAGTTTGTGTCTCTATCCCTCCATTGGGGGTTCTGTCTGACTATTGGTAGTCTCTTCAGGTTACAAAATGTCATCCACATTGAGTCCTGGAAGCCTCCTGGATCATAGGTCTGCCACAAGAACCCCAGTAGATTCTGTGTGATAAGTTCCGCAGACAGAGGTGTTTGACTCCAAGGTGAGGATGTCTCCTGGGGAAGTGGATTGTGGAACTCTCTAGTCAGAGAAAATATTGAGCTGAACTTCTCATGGCAGTTTTGACTGTTTGACTTTCCTCTGTTCTATTTCTACATTTATGAGATATTCTTGATAGCCCAGGCTGTGAGTATTCAAGCAAGAAGTTGAATGAAAGTCCACTCTTTGAAATACAGGCACTGGCTATAACCTCTTTCAGGAATTCAATGCTTTGCTTCATTGATCAGTTATATAACTATGACATAAGCATATTGATAAAATAACCTCCCAACTACATATGAATTTGTATGGCTATGCGTGTGTAGATGAGGGTGGCTCTGACATTGTGGTATGGAAAGCATTGTGTAAGCATAGCTTTAAAGGGAATCTTAAGAGCTTTAATATGACAGAAGCTGGATATTTACATAAGGATTACTCATGGAAATTTTCTAACTAGCACAGGACCCAGGGGGTATGACTAAATGTTCTTGAGAACTCTTGAAGTTCTAAAAATTTGTCTTTAACTACAGGTGTTCTGATCAAGGGATATGATGCTTCGTACGTGATCTCCTAAACTCATACCTGATTGATTTTGTATCTTCTTGTGCCAAATGTTTATGATAATTATTCTTTGTAATTGCCAATTTTTCATGTATAAAAATTCCTGCTTGAAAACTGCAAAGTACACTCAGATGCAAACTGCCTCAGTGGTTGTGTCTGTTTGTCATTTCTTTGCCGAACCTGTGCCTTCCTGTATACCAAAGACCCTGATTCTCCCACGAGTGTGTGTTCCAGTCCGTGGCATAGGTCTCTGGGACTTTCTAGAGTTTCCCCCACCCGCAGCAGTTACATATTTCCATTCATTCTCCTGGCCCTCTGGGCCTTTCTTCTGTCTCTCCCCATTCCCCATTCCCTCTTTCACCAAGCTTGTTTTCTCCCTCTGCCTCCCAGAATTATTTTGTTCCCCCTGCTAAGTGAGATTCAAGCCTCTTTACTTGGGTCTTATTTCTTCTTTAACTCCTTAGGATCTATGGGTTGAACCATGGGTATTCTGAACTTTTAGGCTAATATCCACTCATCAGTGAGTCCATGCCATGCATTTTCTTTTGGGTCCGGATTATCTCACTCAGGATGATATTCTGAAAACACTCTTATCCCATCCCCTCTCTCCCTGCTCCCCAATCCACCCACTCCTGCTTCCTTGTCCTGGGATTCCCTTATACTGGGACATTGAGCCTTCTCAGGACCAAGGGCCTCTACTCCTTTTGATGTTCAAAAAGGCCATCCTCTGCTCCATATGCAGCTGGAGTCATGGGTCCCTCTATGTGTACCCTTTGGTTGGAAGTTTAGTCCCTGGGAGCTCTAGGAGTACTGGTTAGTTCATATTGTTGTTCCTCCTATGGGGCTGCAAACCCATTCAGACACTTGGGTCCTTTCTCTAGCTCCTCCATTGGGGACCTTAAGCTCAGTCCTTTGGTTGGCTGAGAGTACCCACCTCTGTATTTGTCAAGTACTGGCAGAGCCTCTCAGGAGACAGCTATATCAGGCTCCTGTTAGCAAGAGGTTTTTGGCATCCACATTGGTGTCTGGGTTTGGTGACTGTATATAGGATGGAACCCCAGGTGGGGCAGTCACTGGATGGTCTTTCCTTCAGTCCCTGCTCCACATTTATTCTCTGTATCTCCTCCCATGGGTATTTTGTTCCCCTTTCTAAGAAGGACCAAAGTATCCATATTTTGGTCTTCCTTATTCTTGAGCTTCATGTGGTCTGTGAATTGTATCTTGGGTATTCCAAGCTTCTGGGCTAATATCCACATGTCAGTGAGCACATACCATGTGTATTCTTTTGTGGTTGGATTACCTTACTCACAATGATATTTTCTACTTCTATCCATTTGCCTGAGAATTTCATGAATTTATTGTTTGTAATAGCTGACTAGTATTCCATTGTTTAAATGTACCACATTTTCTGTATCCATTCCTCTGTTGAGGAAAATCTGGATTCTTTCCAGCTTCTGGCTATTATAAATAAGACTGCTATGAACACACTGGAGCATGTGTCCTTATTACATGTTGAAGCATCTTCTCGGTACATGCCCATGAATGGTATAACTGGGTCCTCTGGTAATACTATGTCCAATTTTCTGAGGTAACTCCAAACTGATTTCCAGAGTGATTTTACCAGCTTGCAATCTTACCAGCAATGGAGGAGTGTTTCTCTTTCTCCACATACTCACCAGCATTTGTCGCTGTCAGCAGCTACTGTGAACTGGTTCTTGGAAGAAAAGCTGAGGGATGGATGGGGAAGTGGTGAAAGGAAATCAGAGCCAGGACGATGTTTACCAATCGAGGCTGAAGTTTTTAAAGGAAGTTAGGCCATTTAACAGCTTGGGCAAACCCCTTCCTCCAGACTCCTGGGAAGTGATCTGGAGTTTGGTTGGCTCCACTGTCAGCAGGTGGCCTGTTGGGATCAGGAAACTGCAGGCCTGGTAGATCTGCTGAAGCTCTGGGTGGTGGCTAGCAGTGGCTCCAAGGTAAAAGCAGGAAGCTGTATTGTTCTATTAAGAAAGCCTTTGGAATGTAAACAAAGAATATAGAAAAAAGAAAGAACAAAGGCCAGGAATTTCATGGGCTGAAAACTAATGATTAAAGCAGAGATTCAAAAGCCCAGCTCAAATGCTGGGGGAGGGGAAGAAGCATCTGTTGTCCCCTGAGTTTTTGATCTTAGACATTCTGACTGGTGTGAAGTGGAATCTCAGGGTTGTTTTGATTTGCATTTTCCTAATGACTAAGGATGTTGAGCATTACTTTAGGTGCTTCTCAGCCATTCAGTATTCCTAAGTTGAGAATTCTTTGTTTAGCTCTGTAGTCCATTTTAATAGTGTTATTTGGTTCTCTGGAATGTAACTTCTTGAGTTCTTTTTATATATTGTATATTAATCCTGTATAGGAGGTAGGATAGGGAAAGATCTTTTTCAAGTCTGTTGGTTGCCCTTTTGTCCTTTTGACAGTGTTCTTTGCCTTACAGAAACTTTGTAATTTTATGAGGTCCCAATTGTCAATTCTTGATCTTAGAGCAAAAGCTATTGCTGTTCTGTTCAGAAAAATTTCCCCTGTGTTTGAGGGTCTTCCCTGCTTTCTTTTATATTATTGTCAATGTATCTGGTTGTATGTAGAAGTCCTTGATCCACTTCGACTTGAGCTTTGTACAAGGGGAAAAGAATGGATCGATTTGCATTCTCCTTTTTTTTTAAAAAAATTTCATATGTTATTTGTTTACATTTCAAATGATTTTCCCTTTCCTGGTTCTCCCCTCCCCATAAGTCCCATAAGCCCTCTTCCCTCCACCCATTCCTCAATCAACCAAATCCCACTTCTCTATTCTGGTAATCCCATACAATGCTGCATCAAGCCTTTCCAGGACCAGGACCCTCTCCTTCCTTCTTTTTCCCCCCTATATTCTTTGTTTACATTCCAAATGATTTCCCCTTTCCCGGTTCCCCCCTCCTCATAAGTTCTATAAGCCCTCTTCCCTCCAGCCATTCCCCAATCACCTCCCCTCATCTCTCTGTCCTGGTAATCCCCTACAATGCTGCATCAAGCCTTTCCAGGAACAGGGCCCTCTCCTTCCTTATTCGTGGGAATCATTTGATATATTAATTCTGTCTTGAGTATTCACAGATTCTGGGCTAATATCCACTTATCAGTGAATGCATTCCCTGTGTATTCTTTTGTGATTGGGTTACCTCACTTAGGATGATATTGTTCCAAACATTTGCTTAAAAATTTCATGAATTGATTGTTTTTAATTGCTGAGTAGTATTCCATTGTGTAAATATATCACATTTTCTGTATCCATTCCTCCATTGAGGGACATCTGGGTTCTTTCAGGCTTCTGGCTATTATAAATAAGGTTTCTATGAACATATTGGAACATGTGTCCTTATTGCATGCCGGGGAATCCTCTGGGTATATCCCAGGAGTGGTATAGCAGGGTCCTCCGGAAGTGTCATGCCCAGTTTTCTGAGGAACAGCCAGAATGATTTCCAGAGTGGTTGTACCAGCTTGCAATCCCACCA
>BDUI01007792.1:59189-75996 GCA_002335545.1 Apodemus speciosus
TCCGCTCAGGATAAAGGAGGTGTGGGATAGGAAGCTTGGAGATGCATGGACACAAGGGTCACTCTGAATGTGGGTTCCTACCGTGACACAGCCACTTACTCCCCATATGACTCTGAGAGCATTAACATCCCTCTGTTTTGTTTTGTTTTAAGATTATTTATTTATTATATATGAATACACTGTAGCTGTCTTCAGACACTCCAGAAGAGGGCACCAGACCCCATTACGGATGGTTGTGAGACACCATGTGGTTGCTGKGATTTGAACTCAGAACTTTCAGAAGAGTAGTCAGTGCTCTTAACCACTGAGCCATCTCTCCAGCCCCTTGTTTTGTCTTTTGAAGCAGAGTTTCTCAGTGTAGCCCTGTCTGTCCTAGAACTTGGTCTRTATACCAGGCTGGCCTCAAACACAGAGATCTGCCTGCCTCTGCCTTCCAAGTGCTGGGACTAAGGGTGTGAGCCTGACTGAGCATTAACATTCTAACCCTGTTTCTTCATCTTTAAAGAGTTGGAACTTTCTAGAAGACCATGCCCTAAGGGGCGGGGGAATTGTTCTTAATGAGGGCACCGCTATGATCCTATCATTGGGAGGTAGAGGCAGGACTTTAAGGTCAATCTCTGGTGACTATGAAGCCAGTGTGGGTTACAAGAGACCCTGTCTCAGAAAACACACAATGAAAACAAAAATGCTGCATGTGATAATTATAAGATAACACAATTATAATAAGATGATAAAAATATCTCTTAGAATCCCCGGTCTAGGGCTTGGGACCCCACATAAAGGGCATCCACAGTTCTGACTTCACAGCTAGAGGAAGTGTAGCACAGCTAAGAGCCCAGATACTGCAGCAGGGTTTGCTGGAGTCCGTCCTACCTTGCCATTTTTAGCTTGCACCCTTCACTAAGCACTGTCTCTGGGCTTTATTTTCCTTATCTATAAAACAAAGATCAAAACAGCATCAGCTATAAAAGGACTATGGTTACAATGAAATGTATTAACACAGATAAAGGACTCAGAAGTCTGTGTGACTCACAGCACCATATACATATTTACAACTCTTATTATTGAATTCTCAAACTAGATATCTACAGCATTGCTTCTACAAATGCMGTGCAGGACACAGGCAAAATCTGAAGCATGGGTAAGTGTTGAGAACATGGTGTTAGAGTTGGAGCATGTCCATTGAGCTGCGGGGATGGGTTGTAAGAAGGGTGGACATTATGGAGATAGGAGTGACTAGGATCTCGGCCTCAGAGTCACCTGGAAGTTGATTTGTGCTAGTCCAGTGGAAGGGTAGAAGGCTGCCCTGCTAAACCAGGAGTTCTTCAGCTGAGCTGTGCTAAACACAGCCCTCCAACTTCTCCAGTCCCTTCTTAGGCCTTCACCATCACCAATTAAGGTCTGAAAAGATTGCGAGACTTGTTATTACTTCATGTAAAGAACTGAATTTCAACTACACAGTAAAAATTCCCAGAGAGTCGGTGCTCTGATGCTAGRGGACTGYTGACTCACTCCGGGGCAGTCCTGATGGCCTCACAYGCCCCTGACTGAGCAGGTGTTTCCTAGTAATCTGCTGGCAGCCTCTGTGCCCTAGATGCTGTAGACCTGCCAGAATCAGAGTTATAGGCAAGCTATCAAAACCATTACAATTGTTGTGCAAGGTTGTTGCGTTGAGGAACAGCACCCGCCCCCAAAATCCAAAGGATTCTTAAGCACCTGCAAAACAAGCAGAGTAATCTTTATGAGTTCCTGTTACTGTATACACAAATGCTAAAAGTTATTAGAATTGGGTCTACCAAGAGAAGCATTCATGGAAAATGAGAATATTATAAAACTTCACTGAAGGACATCAAAAAGGCTCTTTAAAAGGGGGAGCGATCCATTATTATAAAAAATTATTCATAAATTCAATGTAATTTTAATAGAAAGCTCAGCTTGGATATTTCAGTATATAGGAAACTTACAAGTTAATCTTAAAATATGAAATAGAAAAATGGCCTTTAATCCTAGTATTTGGGAGGCAGAGAGGCAGAAGCAGGCTGATCTATGAGTTTAAGGCTAGCCTGCCCTACATGGTGAGTTCTAGGCTAGCCAAGGCTACCTAGTGAGACTCTGTCCCAAACAATAACAAAATAATTGCAAAGGCAATTTAGAAAAGGAAGGGGATAACAGGAGAGTTATGTCATGCAAAAATTGATGAGACAAATAATATTATCTAGAACACAGGGGGTGGAGAGATAGTTCAGTGGTTAAGAATACTTCCTGATCTTGCCTGATGACCTGATCTCAATTCTTAGATCCCCAAGGTGTAACGAGAGAACCAACTCAGAAGAATTGACCCTCACAAATTGGTCATGGTACAAGCATGCCTGTATGCACACACAGACACAGATATACACACAAATAAAATACAAAAACAAAACAAAAAAACCATAAAGCCAGTTCACATCCAAGTATAGAAGGGGGGGGCCCGCAGGGGGGGGTGTCTTAGTAACTTACTGAGGAGCTAGTGACAGCCGATGGCTTCTCAAGGAGGGAGAATACATTTTCTTTAAGGGTGCGGGCCATAAAGAAAAGGTCAACCACGTTCTGGTATGTGACCTCCCAAGCATGAGTGCAGGGACAGCACTGGGAAGGGATGGAGAGGTGAGGGGGTAACTCTAGAGGAGGCAGAGGGAAAGGTGGGCGTGACTGTGACCAAGATACATTGCATGGAAGTCTCAAAGAATCAATAAACATATTTTGAAAAACTACTCTCTTTGGGGAGAGGACTCAGTAGTCAAGAGGACTTAACTTTTCTTGCAGAGGACCCAGCACCCACATGGTGAGTCACAACTGACAAAAGAAGCTTCAGAATTCAGTGCTTGGTAGGAACCCGRGTCTCTTCTCTGCATGCCCGTGATGTCTGTGATGGAGAACACAGGATGGGAGAGCCATGTTCACAGCCATGCTGACATGTCTCTGCGTGCTCCAGAGTCAGCTTGTAGTCTCTGTGAAGTCATGGACACTCTATTTCATTAAGACACACAAGCAGCTAGAAAGTTCTCTCAGTCCCAGACCTCATCTTGTCCGACCTATGGACATCTCTTCGTGCCTCCCTAAATATAAGCTGATCTTAAGCTTGGCTTCCTCCACTGCAGAGGAATTCCCACTCCCCAGTCACACTGATGCTGACCGGTCCTCACAGTTACNGCCCCTGACTGAGCAGGTGTTTCCTAGTAATCTGCTGGCAGCCTCTGTGCCCTAGATGCTGTAGACCTGCCAGAATCAGAGTTATAGGCAAGCTATCAAAACCATTACAATTGTTGTGCAAGGTTGTTGCGTTGAGGAACAGCACCCGCCCCCAAAATCCAAAGGATTCTTAAGCACCTGCAAAACAAGCAGAGTAATCTTTATGAGTTCCTGTTACTGTATACACAAATGCTAAAAGTTATTAGAATTGGGTCTACCAAGAGAAGCATTCATGGAAAATGAGAATATTATAAAACTTCACTGAAGGACATCAAAAAGGCTCTTTAAAAGGGGGAGCGATCCATTATTATAAAAAATTATTCATAAATTCAATGTAATTTTAATAGAAAGCTCAGCTTGGATATTTCAGTATATAGGAAACTTACAAGTTAATCTTAAAATATGAAATAGAAAAATGGCCTTTAATCCTAGTATTTGGGAGGCAGAGAGGCAGAAGCAGGCTGATCTATGAGTTTAAGGCTAGCCTGCCCTACATGGTGAGTTCTAGGCTAGCCAAGGCTACCTAGTGAGACTCTGTCCCAAACAATAACAAAATAATTGCAAAGGCAATTTAGAAAAGGAAGGGGATAACAGGAGAGTTATGTCATGCAAAAATTGATGAGACAAATAATATTATCTAGAACACAGGGGGTGGAGAGATAGTTCAGTGGTTAAGAATACTTCCTGATCTTGCCTGATGACCTGATCTCAATTCTTAGATCCCCAAGGTGTAACGAGAGAACCAACTCAGAAGAATTGACCCTCACAAATTGGTCATGGTACAAGCATGCCTGTATGCACACACAGACACAGATATACACACAAATAAAATACAAAAACAAAACAAAAAAACCATAAAGCCAGTTCACATCCAAGTATAGAAGGGGGGGGCCCGCAGGGGGGGGTGTCTTAGTAACTTACTGAGGAGCTAGTGACAGCCGATGGCTTCTCAAGGAGGGAGAATACATTTTCTTTAAGGGTGCGGGCCATAAAGAAAAGGTCAACCACGTTCTGGTATGTGACCTCCCAAGCATGAGTGCAGGGACAGCACTGGGAAGGGATGGAGAGGTGAGGGGGTAACTCTAGAGGAGGCAGAGGGAAAGGTGGGCGTGACTGTGACCAAGATACATTGCATGGAAGTCTCAAAGAATCAATAAACATATTTTGAAAAACTACTCTCTTTGGGGAGAGGACTCAGTAGTCAAGAGGACTTAACTTTTCTTGCAGAGGACCCAGCACCCACATGGTGAGTCACAACTGACAAAAGAAGCTTCAGAATTCAGTGCTTGGTAGGAACCCGRGTCTCTTCTCTGCATGCCCGTGATGTCTGTGATGGAGAACACAGGATGGGAGAGCCATGTTCACAGCCATGCTGACATGTCTCTGCGTGCTCCAGAGTCAGCTTGTAGTCTCTGTGAARTCATGGACACTCTATTTCATTAAGACACACAAGCAGCTAGAAAGTTCTCTCAGTCCCAGACCTCATCTTGTCCGACCTATGGACATCTCTTCGTGCCTCCCTAAATATAAGCTGATCTTAAGCTTGGCTTCCTCCACTGCAGAGGAATTCCCACTCCCCAGTCACACTGATGCTGACCGGTCCTCACAGTTACCTGTGCACCCGGACCTGTCTTAAGTTCTTGGTATCAACTCATCACATGAAGGCCTGCTCTAAGGAGCCTGGTTTATATGAAATTTGGACAGAATCCTAGAAAGGACTCTCAGGTTTTCCCTTAGTCTCAGGAGTCTTATTAAAGAGGAATGGAGATTTTGTCGTGGGACAGAAGGTTCATAGAGATTACAAAGCAAGACAGTTGGTATTCCCTGTGCCACAGTTTACCACATCGGGCTCTAAAGTAATAGTGATTCAACACGTATTTGAAGTATGTTCTAACTTTACATGTCCTTATCCCTCTTGATCCACAGAACAACCCGATTTTTTTTAAATGGTAGAACCAACTGGTATTTGAAAGATTAAAGCACGATGAGGCTGTGAGGCTAACAGCTGGCCTTCTACCTCAGGCTCTCTCAGCTCAGAGGGTGAGCTGGTAGCCACGCCACGCCTGCACAAGTTCTTAAAATCAGCATGCTTTACCTCTGGTGATCAAACGTCCAGGCCAAAAAAGATCGATACCCCCATCTGGTACGCACTACTGTTGCATTCTCTGGGCATCCGATTGACGTCTGGAAATGATGCAGATGGTGTTAGTGATTGGATGGATGAAGGAACTGGAATATTTAGCATCTCCCTTTCAGAAAGCTGCCCCTGGTTAGATGGGCTAAGACAGGGGAGAGAGGCTTCCTGCCTCTCTTTTCCGTTTTGGTTGCTCGGCACCTGGGCACCAGTTGAGGTGGCCTCACATCTGGAACATAAATAAATAAAGCCAGCTTCTCCCCCCCCCCCCACACACACACACGGGTCTTTCTGGGGACCCAGCTGTAAGCTAGAAGCAGAAAGTGAATATGCAGAGTGGCCAATTAGTTCACTGTGGTGCCCTCATGACCTCTGACCCCTGCTGAGACACCTCATCCATTAGCTGTCCCCTTCCCTTTCCACCCTCCTCTCTCACAGTTTGAGCTGTTGTCTGGCCATTCTCTTGCAGCAAAGAAACATGCTCAGGCCTTGGGCCCACAGCTTCTACTCCCTGCTCTTTTGTCCCTTCCCTCTGTTGTCCTTGTTTCTAACCTGGTCACCACTCCTTGACCCTATGTTCGACCCTCCTGGGGTTGAAGAGAGGCTGCATCCCAAAGCCAGGCTTGCTGGAAGGAAGAGAGCCAGCTTTTGCTTTCCCTTGTTCCTTAGATTTCTTTCCACAAACGAGTTTTGATCTTGCTCCTTGCAGTGCTGTAATGCTGTCCCTGGGATGATGATTCCTTTGAAAAGCAAATGTGTTGAAGTATCTATGTGGGTGAAGTCAACAGCTTTGCTTCTTCACAATCCTGGCTTACCACCTATGAAGCTTGGATATATGTATTTATATATAATGTTCATATACATACATATGTGTGTATACATATTGTGTGTATATACAATAGTCTGATATTAGAAAAGAGAAAGCTAGTTCAAGATTATGCCTATATGCAGACATTTTGTGAATAAGCATAAAGAAATCATTAAAACCATAAAGTCTACTCACTTTTTTACACTTGCTAAAACCTTCCAAGTGTCCATAGCATCAACTAGCCCTTCAGATTTTCAACCTGGAATGAAAAGATGCTGATAGTGTCAACCTAGCTGAAAATAGCAAGTGCTTGGCACTTTAGTTCCAAATCCTGGTCCTGACTAATTGAGCGGACTTCCCATTTTCAGAGTATGTTCTGTACAGAGCACTTCCCACACGTCTTGGCCTCTCATAATAAATAGTGAGGTGATGTCATGATTACCAATCATTCTCTCTCACAAGAAACAAAGGTCAAGAAAAAGTAAGTTACTGGTTCCGAATTTTATCCAAAGATTTATTTTTTATTTATATGTCTACCTAAAGGAGCTGATGCTGCCAGAGAGGATGTCAGGCCCCCTGAAGCTGGAATCCCAGGTGGTTATGAGCTGTCTGGTGTGGAGCTGGGAGTGGACACATGTTTTCTGGGAAGAGCAGGAAGTGCTCTTAAGCASTGAGCCGTYGCTCTAGCTCAGGAGTGGTGMTCAGTTAAGAGTAGAAAGGACCACAGAGGAGGCAGACATAGCTCCAGAACTCAGGAGCCCAGTGTGATGCTTCCTCCAACTTACAAAGTACTGAAGGTGTTTAACCCCGATGAATTCTGTTTTCTTCCCTGTACAGCACCCTGTACCCCACCAGGTAGCAATGACTAGCAAAAAACCRACATACCTTATTGCTATCAGCCCTCACAACTTCCCCATACATAGGCGCTATGATCCCCATTTTACGGAGAAGGAAACTAAGACTTAGAGAGGTTAAGAAATTAACCTTGATGGTGGAGAGACAGTCRACATTAAGTGCTTGTATTGCTCTTGCAAATGACCTGAATTCTGTTCACAGCATCCACATCCAGCTGTTCACARCTGCCTGCAACTCCAGGGAATGTGCRCCCTCTTCTGGCCTCTATGGGCACTGCACTCATGTGTACAACYCACACRAAGTCACCTGTATRTATATACATAAATTTTTTWAAAAATGTAAAAGAAAYCAACCCAGGCCACACATAGCTCCCAAGTAGAGGAACTAAGATTCTAATCTGAATCTGTTTGACTCCCCAAATCCTGTGTTTCTTTCCATTCCTACTCTATAAAAATTACCTCAAAGAGGCTGGAGAGAGAAGGCTCAGCAGTTGAAGCACTGACTGCTCTTCYAGAGGACCCAGGTTCAAATCCCAGCACCTACATGGCAGCTCACAAATGTCTGTAACTCCAAGATCTGACTCTCACATAGTCATACATGCAAGCAATACACCAATGCACATAAAATAAATGTAAATACATTTTTTAAAAGGCCTGTGGAAAATATAGCATATAAACATATACAACATACATAAACATAGGATAGCAGAAAGGAAGGACAAAGAAGGTAAATTCCCATCAAAGGGAACAAGGACAGCTTTATGAGGAATACAAAGATCCATTCTCTTGGTGGAAATCCACCTTCATGCCAAAAGAGCTTACAATGCTAATATGAGGACATCCTACTATGTATCTGCGCTGATGGTAAAGAAGCAAGCCACGTCTTTATCACAACCCTGCCCAACTCTAGTAATGCATCTGATTCACCATGATCTACCACCCTTCCCCCTTGTCCATCRCACCTCAATAGCCCCAGCATAGAGCCATRCATGAACAAGGCTCTTGATAGGAACTTCCCAACCAAACTAGTTAAGGACACCTTGCTAAGGATTTGGCTGGTGACCTTGCTGGCTTAGGAGGTACTGTAACCCCAAAGCTTGAAGACCCCCTTTCTTTCTCCCTCATCCCACTCTTTCTCCCTGCCATTCTTCTGACAAGCCCGCAGGCTGGGTGATGGGGGGGGGTCACACTGTACCAGAGATGATTTATGGTGCTTTGTTATACAAACCTTTTCATATTCCCTCCCCTCCATCCCGCTGCCAATTCATCATGCCATTTCAACACAGCCTCGGATGGCGCTCTGTGGTTCACGGTCCTGAGGGCAATTGTCCATGCCACTCCCACCTGTCTGTTGGAGTTATCTTAAACTTCTCTGCTTCTCCAAGGACCCAGTGCACAGTCAGAGCATCGAAAAAGAGCATGCAGCTAACGGGCTCGGAAGGTGAGGTCCGCAGCTGCCTGGGCAGTACGGCACTGAGTCCACAGGGGGGTGCGTGATGCTTCAGGGGGCTGCAAAACCACCCTGCCAAGAAAACCCAGAGAAATATTTTACTCAGTGCCCCGGGAAATCCAGCTCTCTTGGGTCAACTTTATTTTCAGTCCTAGAGATCAAACACAGAGCCTCCTGTGTGCTGGGCAAGCACTCTCCCACTCACTGAGTTACAACCCTCCCCCAACCCAAAGCAAAATATTTTGAGGCTTCCTCCTATTATGCAAGCTGACATAAAACTAATCCAAATAACTTTCATTGTGGCTATGAGTAAAACAGAAGTATTTCCTTCTATCATTTTTACTTAGTGTGTGTGTGTGTGTGTGTGTGTGTGTGTGTTTTCATGTGTGTATGTTCATGTGTGTGTACACCTCTGTTTATGTGCGTGTACATCTCTGTGTAAATGTGGCCATGTTTCTGAGCTAGTTATTGTTGTTGTTGCTGCTGCTGCTGCTGCTGCCGTTGTGTTCGCTGTGTTCTACAGACCGGCTGTCTTCTGGTTTCTGGGGAGTCTCCTGTCACTGCCTCCCATCTCCCCACAGGGRCACAGAGATTACAGACACTTAAAATACTGTGTTCAGCTTTTCCCTGGGTCAAGGAGTCAAACTCAGGTCTCCAAGCTTTTGCACAGCAAGGGATTTTACCCACTGAGCCATGTCCTTAGCTATCCTAACCGTGTTGGTCCCAGCACTCATGGGATGCTGCATCCACTGCCATCATCTTGACTGTATAGTTTAACATCCATACTGACYTAAATTCCTCAGAGAAAACCACACCTGCTAAATGCTSATATAAGAGCATGCCAACATGGGTCCCTTGACTTTGTTCAGTGATTACTACATAGCATCACYTTATTGCAAAGAAGTCTGTATGGTAGAGAGTAATTACCTGGCTTTTGATAGTCCAGGTAAGCACATCACTGTTTCCTACTGAGTGGTGCTGCATAGACCATCTTCTCTCCATCTTCATTKTCCCTTCATACCACATAAGGGATGTTTGCTTCCTATCCTAAAAGACAGAAAACTCACAACGCAACACAGAACAACAAACAAGTTTTTTTGTGGTTGTTGTTTTGTTTTGTTTTGTTTTGTTTTGTTTTGTTTTTAAAGACTATGTCTCCTTATGCTTCCTTGGGTGGTCCTCAAACTCATTACTGTAGAGTAAGCTGGTTTTGAATTTGTAATCTTCCGGCCTCAGTCTCCCAAGTGGTAGGATGACAGTTGTGTGCTACCATACCCAGCAAAGAGATGTTGATGTGTATGCTTGTGTGTGTGTGCACAGGTGTGTGTGTGCATGTGTGTTCACACATATGTATATGGCTGTGCATGCACACGTGTGCACATGCATGTGTCTATGCACAGGTGGATGCTAGTGGTCAATGTTAAGTGTCTTCCTCCATCCCTGTCCACCTTATTTTCTGAGACAGGGTGTCTAACTAAACCTGAAGCTCATCACAGCCTAGGCTGGCTGGCCAATGAGCTTCAAGGATCTGCCTGTCTCTACCCTTCTTTGGGATTGCAGTCTGGCACTGCCAGGGCCTACTTTTTACATGGATGCTGAAGATACAAGCTTAGCAAGCATTTTGTTGATTTAGCTAGTATCATAGCTCTTTTTAAAAAAAAAAAAGAAGGAGATTGTGAATTAAAAAAAAGTTAGATRCTTCTACATACAGACATTTGCCCTTGACCCACAGGATGCTAACATTTTTATTGTTCCATCTGAATGTTTCCATTTCAGTTTCGTTGTAAAAAAAAAAAAATAGAAGGCTCTCCCAAAGCAAATTAGGTGAAACAGAGAAAATGCATGCAAGAGATTTTAAAAGTATTAAATCATTTGCCAACACTAATCGTTATATAATATCAAATAGGACAATAGGATTTGTATATTCCCCTGAGAATTTTCTCCCCCAAACTGTACAGCCATGGTCCCCAAACACCCTGGAATGGAACAGCAATAAGTTCATTGTGGCAGTTAAATCTGTCAGAGATGGCACAGTAAAGGCCAATGTTTGCCAGGAATTGTGTAAGCCACTAGGTGAGAAAACAGATTATGCTTCAGCAGTAGAATCTTTTATTTTTATTTGTTTTTGTTTTGTTTTGTTTTGTTTTGTTTTGTTTTGAGACAGGGTTTCTCTATGTAGCCCTAGCTATCCTGGAACTCACTATGCAGACAGCTGGCCTCTCAGAGGGCAGCCTGCCTCTGCCTCCTGAGCGCTACCAACAAAGGCATGCACCTCCACACCCAGCATTGTTCTCCATCTAGTGAGGTCAGATCTTTGTGAACCTGGCTTTTCTGCAGCTGTGTAATCAAAACCAAGAACTATATGGAGTATAATGTGGAATGAGAAGCAAACATGGCAGAGCCGTGTAGCAGAGCCCATCATTCTGGCTGTGCAACAACTAAGACACACTCATATATCTCACTAGCAAGTAAGTGCAGATATTTTAGAATGAAATTAAGGTATGTTTTCTTTGCAATTATGTGCTTTGTTTTCAAATGGCTACTAAGTTGTGAAATCATAAACGTGTTGAGATACCTAACTACTTGGTATATGGAATTTAAATTGTTTTCATTTATGTATTTATTCATTCATTCATTTATTCCGGGAGGGGACAATTCGTACACATATGTGTGCAAATGTGTGCATTCCAGTGAACACCTGTAGAAGCCAACTTGCAGGAGTCAGTTCTCTCATTCTACTATGTGGACTGGACTTGGGTCATCAGGTCTGGGTTTTATCTGCTAACCCAACTCACCAGCCCAATATATGGAATTTTTAAGGATATTTCTTTTGGCCAAGTTGCTGGGGAAAGGGCGGGGGGCACGGAAGCACTACAAATAAGGGTGCTTGGGAACCTTGATTTCTGAACTATAATAATGCAGCACACATTGGCTGTGGTACCGTTCGAATTAACACAGAGTCTTCAGAAGAACATCAGGAAGCTGGCCATTTCTGCTCCATCACTCAGGATGTGTCTCTTCAGCAATCCTACTCTCATTTCTGTGTAAGACTCCAAAGACTTGGGAGCACGTTTGCATGAACAACAAAGCTTTACAGCTACCATTTATCAGACATTTGGGGCTAAATTTACTATCCTCTACTTATTCCATTCTTTCTTATTACTTTAACTCCTCCATCTTCTAAGACTGACATCTTCAGCTACTTTTCCACAATTAGACACATAGACTTTGTCTCTGGTAAAGACTTTTGAGACTGTTAAAAAAAACTGTTAGTTAGAGACTTTTAAGACTATCTGTTAAAAAAAACTGTTACAAGTTTGCATCATCGGAAAGTCAGAATATGTTTTTAGATTGGCTTCAAAGAGACATAAAGTGTTTCCTCTCCTTCCAACTCCCAAAATCCAACTGCRGCTTCCCATAGCTGCTGAGCTGAGGAAGTGGGGAGACGTAACTTCCTGTACATAATAAACAGCCTTTGACTTGATGTGGCTTAGCAATGTCTTCTGAGTTGCCTCCTATTTTAATACAACTTCACACTTGTGTAAAAATAGTACCTAAYCCTGTGTGCTCCTCACCCAGGTTTTAAAACGATTGACAGTTTACCTTATATGCTTTCACACTTACACTTTGATCGTTTCATTCACATGGTGTCTGATGGATATCTCTACTCTAAGCATAATTTTTCTCTTTGTAATGAATAAAAATCTTGTGGGAACGTACTTTGATGGCAATGTGAATGTCTCATGCAAATTTCACCCACTAGTTTTCCATGAATTGGTGACTAAATTATTATTGATGAATGTTAGAAAATCATTCTCCCATTCTAATTCCATCATTTTTTTCTGCATTTTATATATTTGCCTTTTTTGTGAGACAGGGTCTTGCTATCTATCCCATGCTGGCTGAGATCTTAATGATCCTTCTGCCTYAACCTTCTGAGTGCTGGGATTCCAGATGCATGCTATCATATCCAGCTTCTTCTACGTTTACTAGTTAATATTCTTTGCTATTGTTATTATATCTTGTATGTGATAGAGTGTCTGTCTGTCTGTCTGTCTGTCTGTCTGTCTGTCTGTCTGTCTGTATTTCCTTCCACCATGTGGGTCCCCTAAGGATAAAACTCGGGTCACCAAGCTTGGCAGCAAGCCCCTTTACCCATCACCTATTCCTCTTGAGAATCTCACCAAAAGGCTCATTTGTCCTCTCCCACGTGTATTTACTTGATTGTTTGTATAGCTACATATCTTATCCAATGGGTGTGGTTCATTATTATCACGATTTTCATACTAATTACTCCCATTTGGCCAGTCAGAATCTCTTAGGATGACTCTCTTGGCCATCCTGATTCTTTTCTGAGGGCTTCCTAACTTACTGGCTTAATCCACTGTTCAAAGGTTATATTTGATTTTCCAAGCTCCAGCCTGTTTTCCAGAGCTATGGTTCCTTTCAGTGGCAAATGGAATTTAGAAGCCAAGATGTGAGTAGAAGGTCTGAGTATTGTTTCTAAGAGCACGGAAATACATGCATGCATGCGYGTGCATACACACAGAGCTTTATATTAAAAACCATGATTTTAGAGTCTGGGGAGATGGCTCGGGTGGTAGAGTGGCTTCTGTTTAAGTTCGAGGACCTGCACTCAAATCCCCAGCACTAACATGTGTGGTGATATGAGCCTGTAACCTTGGTACTAGAGGGGGAGGGGGGTTGGGAGTGGGGATGGTGATGAGTAACTTTCCGAAAGAGACTCTGTCTCAAAAGAACAGGGTAAAGAGCAATAGAGGAAGAGACCTGCCATCACCCCTTGATGGCCACATGCTCAAGAACCTGCACACACTGCACACACATACACGTACACACAATCTTTTTTTTAACCTGTGAATTAAACTGCCCTGCCCAATTCCTCCCTGCCATTATAGAATTCATTCTACTGTTCTCTCTTTCCAGATCAGTAACTTTCTTTTCTTTCTGTGAGGAAACGGAACCTCATTCTTTATAGTATATTACTTATTTACCTAATCCCAGAATACCCAGAATGAATCACTGCCAAAAATAAGAGGCCTTCTACTGCAAGAAAACATCCTGGAGTTTAATATTAATTTACAGTTTTCCTTTCCTTTAGTCTAAGAGTATTTAGCGAAACAACATGTCTATAAAATTCCTGGGACTGAGGAGGCCCCTGTCACATGCATAGCTACTTTTCCATGTGATTATTATGTTACATGCTTTTAGGCCATGTAAGGGTTTTTTATCATATGAACATTAACAGGGTTCTAAACCTCAGAACCGCACAGAAAGAAGTATTCTCAAGCCAGGAAAGGTGATCCACGTCTGTAATACCAGCTTCTCATGAAGACGAGGCAGGAGGATCGCACTGGCACAGGGTGCTGGGCAACATAGCAAGGCTCTATTAAGACCTGGGGAGGAAGCAAGGGGTGAGGGTGGAAGAGATGGGATAGAACCATCCCATGCCCCTGCTTAGTCCAGCTCCAGGTTTTACTTCCTTCCCATTCACTCCTTACAGGCAGCTAAGGCACTTCTGACTCCTCCTCCCAGGTTTTCAGTTTGTTCACAGAAGCAGACATGGGCTCATTTTCTCACTTTGTTTTGTCTTGCCCCAATAGTAGCATACTACAAATATTATTCTATACTTTGCTTTCCTTTTTTTCTCACTAAATCACATATCCTAGAAATTATTCCCTATTGGTTTGCCTAGCTCTTCCAGATTCTTTTCTACAGGTGTTTAGGACTCTCGTGTGCTTATATGATCATTTATTCAACTAGTCTCTCACACACACCTTCACATGGACATTTAGATTGCAYTTATTATTCTGCAAGAATAAATACAAGTACTGGAACAAATAACCTTATTCGTGTGTATTTTCAGGTTGTCGGAGGCATAAATTCAGAGTAGGTTCTTAGAAGAAATAATGGCTTGAAAGTCAACTCTTTTCAAGTACATTTAGGTATATAGTGAGATTTGAATAAAGTAATTTAGAGTAGTTTTGTAATCATGTTCATTATATAGTTGTCCATGGGTACTTTTGTTTTAGATTTTGAGTCACTGTACATTGTATACCATGTTTTGTTTTAGTTTTGTTTGTTTTTTTTTTTTTTTGAGACAAGGCTTTGATTATATTACCCAGGTTAGTCTGGAACTCATTATGTAGCCCAGGCTATTCTAGAAGTTGTAACACACTGGCTCCAGCCTCCAGAGCATTGGACTTAGAAGGTTCACCATCACACCTCGCCACTTTCTGTCTTTCAATAGCACAAATACACCTTAACAAAGGCGTCCTGATGATTGACTAACTTCCTCTTCCTAAGCAGACTCATACTCATATGTACTCATTGAATTTGATTTTTGACTCCAAGAAGAATACTGCACAGAAAACCTGGAGGAGGGGCCCCTTGGATCAGAGAAACAGTGGTAGGTGAGGACAGGCAGCATCTGACTGTGGGAATGAACAAAGTCCAGATATTTCTACATCTCTAAGGAAAAGGTATTTAATCTGTGCAGAGCCAGGGTCTCATGATAAATAATGGAGGAGCTGATGTGAAGGTGCTACAGATTTGTACTGAAAATCATGCAAACACCAACATGCTCAACAAAAACTTCTCCTTTCTCACTACGAGTTGTGGGAAAGACAAAGACACACAAGTGTGGGTATATATATATATATATATATATATAGTGTGTGTGTGTGTGTGTGTGAGAGAGAGAGTGTGTGTGTGTTATATATGTGAGTATATATACAGAGAGAGATTGGTAATTATCTCAGGCTGAGATTCGCCACAGCTTTGAAGTTGGTAAGGTATTTAAAAAATGCTTTATAATTATGATTGGACACTCTTGGTTGGGCACCCAAGGAGCAAGAATAACTACTTTGCAGCCAGCCTGTGCTCAGTTCAGCAACATTACTCTTGAGTTTTATTATTTGTGTCTTCCTTTTGGATGGCTTCCTTTATTCAGGGAGAGATGCTCTGATAACCATCCATCCTGAAGGAGACTGATTCCATTTAGAAATCTTTGGAATTTGGGACTTTCGAAGCTGGAGATCAAAGATAGGAATCAGTCWTCTTCCTTTGCTGACCAAAAATGGCAAAAAAAWAWAWAWAWAWAAAWAWAAAARAARAAAAAGAAAAAAAGAAAAACAAATCCTCCCACTTCTTTCCCACTGTAAAAGAAAAACACAACTCAACTCTCCCTGTGGTACAAACACTAACACTTTATCACGTTTACTTTGCCTCTTGGTGCTTTGACAGTTTCYTTCACATGGTTGCCCACCAGCCTTTTACACTGTAAATTCCCTTCTTTAATCCCTGTAAGTAACGAATACCCCAGGGGATAGTCTCTGTGACTATGTAAATATCCCCCTTCTTGTTTGGGATGTTTCATGAAGAGATAAGGACAGGAGCCTCACAGACCCCTTAAATACCATTCTTTGCAAATGAGCTCATGCCAAATCCTACAACCAAAAAGCCAAGCCTGATTAATTACTGTTGCCTTCCTGGCATTGCTAACCAGCTGTTTCCCAGGAGCTCAAGCCCTGAAACCACACAAGCAGGTTCAATATCCAATATTGCTACTTACTATGTATGAGAATGAAAGGCAGGCCGCTTCATAGTTCTGAGCCCYGCTTTCTTTCTTTGCTTGGGGGTGAGCAAAGAAACGCTCACCCCCAACRCTCACCCCAAATGCGTGAGCGCTATCATAACAATTCTGAGAACTCAGATCATCTGAAATGTACCCAGGACTCTGTGCAGCCAACAGGAGATGTGCAGTAAGTGATGGCTGTTAATAATTGTGAAGGAGATTTGTTTTAGTTTTGAACTCTGGTGTAATCTCTATTTCAGACAGACACATTCTGCCATACTACACTGTGTTGTTGGTTTCAGCTGTAGGGGAAGGCTAGGTGGAAAGCAAGAGCTACCCATGTAATTTCACTCCGGGATATTAGACTGTGGGGTCCATGCACCCAGAGTTCGTCACTGTAGAGAGCCTAGTAAGAAGATTCAAAAGTGGGCATTCCAACAAGACTGGAGCGCCACCATGAGGTCAGCGCTGGTATAGGTGATGTTTCTTTGAATTCTGTCCTAAGGACATTCAGAATACGGACTGGAACAGTCGACTTCACACTGGGTCTTGTTTACAGTAAAGCCTGCAGAGTGCATTCTGTTGACTCTTGAGAGAGAGAGAGAGAGAGAGAGAGAGAGAGAGAGAGAGAGAGGGGAAGGGAAGCCTTCAGACTAGGTTGAGGTTGCCCTGGTCTACAAAGCACGTTCCAGAACAACTGAAGCTACACAGTGAAACCAAGTCGAGAGAGAGAGAG
>BDUI01007796.1:28577-39031 GCA_002335545.1 Apodemus speciosus
TCCCTGTCCCTGTACCAATACCATGCAGTTTTTAGCACTACTGCTCTGTAGTATTGTTTGAGGTCCGGGATACTGATTCCCCCAGAAGTTCTTTAGGAAATGTTTTTATTTGATTACCCATGTTGGGAAAGCTTAGTGGAAGATGAAAGTGTCAGTCTGTCATTAAGGACAAACCTTGACAATGCAGCAGCAGCTTTGGGGCAAGGGGACTGTCAGAAGAGCAGGGGGGCGGGGCTGCTTCAGCTCCCCAGTGCTGAGTGCAGTCAGCCACTTAGCCAACAGGGGAGAGCGGTGAACTGGCTGGTTTCAGGAATTTTCATCAGTTTTAGTTTGGCTAAGATATGGTGACACAATGAGTCTTACTCAAGACTGATCAAATTGGCATCTCTGAGGGGACACCTTGGAGAGAGAATTTTGTGTTTTATAATTCTCCACATGATTCTAATGTGAGTCAGAGCTCTGCCTCAGGCAGGACTCTGTAAAGAGGGATCAGAGACATAAAGAACAACCCTCCACACCCCTTTGGTTCCTTCTAGCCATTTTATTTCCCAATGGAAATTGATAAATGTCAAATTTGATCAAATTTTTGTGTTACATGGGATTATTGCCCTTGAATTAACAGACATAAAAGCTTTCTTCATGATGTAAAATCTAAATATACAGAATAAGGAAGCTTGCTTCTGAAGAATTTCATCCTAAGACAAACATAAACTAATCCATACCCCCATTTTTAATTGGGTTATTTGGTGTTTTGGGATCTAACTTCTTGTGTTCTTTGTATTTTGGATATTATCCCTCCATAAAGATCTTTTCCCAATCTGTAGGTTGCCATTTTATCCTATTGACAGTGTCGTTTGGCTTACAGAAGGTTTCAGTTTCATGAAGTCTCATTTGTCAATTGTTGATCTTACATCCTGAACCATTGGTGTTCTGTTATGGAAATACTTCCTGTGCCAATGTGTTCCAGACGATTTCCCAGTTTCTCTTCTATTAGATTCCTTGTATCTGGTTTTATGTGGAAGTCCTTGATCCACTTGGACTTGTTCTTTGAACAAGAAGATAAAAATGGATCAATTTGCATTTTTCTACATGCTGAAAGTCAGTTAGACCAGCTGATGCCGAGATGTGCTTGCAGACAGGAGCCCGGTATGGCTGTCCTCCGTGAGCCTCTGACAGCACCAGATTGACAGATGCAGATACTCACAGCCAACCATTGGACTGAGCCTGGGGACCCCAATGAAAGAGTGAGGGAAAGGACTGAAGGAGCTGAAGGGAATTGCATCCCCATAGGAAAAACAACAGACCCCTCAGAGCTCCTATAGACTAAATCCCCAACCAAAGAGTATACATGGGCTGACCCATGGCTCCAGCAACATATGTAGCAGAGGACTGCCTTGTCTGGCATCCATGGGAAGGGATGTGCTTGGTCCTGTGGAGGATTGATGTCCCTGAGAAAGGAAATGCAAAAAGGGTTGAGGTGGGAATAGCTGGGTGGGTGGGGGCATTCTCTTAGAGGCAAAGGGGAGAGGGGATACAGTGAAAGGTTCAGGGAGGTGGGACTGGGAATGGGGGCAACATTTGAATGTAAATAAATCAAATAATTAATAAAGAAATGTCTAACTGTCCATCGAAGAATAAGTAAAATGTGGTATCTACAAAAAAGGAATATTGTTATTCACTCTAAAAAATAAAAAAAAAATTATAATGTGAAAAAAATTTGCCCTTCAAATAAGCCCACCAATCCTTTATGCAGTGTTAATCGGTGGGGTCTGTCTGTCCTGTTTTATGCTTTCTATGACCTTGTAAACTAGTTATTTTTCTGGTCTATTCTCTCATATTTTATCAATRATCTATTAGTGCAGTTACTTGAAACTTTAGCAAGGCTGTGGTTTTGTGAAAAATAATTTTTCAAAAGTCTGAAATGCTGCCTGACTATTTAGGTGACAGTTGAATTTGGACATCGTGCCCTCTCAAGAATGTCTCCATTTGAAGTTAATTTCTCATTTTAGGACCTTTGTATCCCACACAGCTGTGGTACACTTTCTACCACAGAGGCTACAGATGTGTCAGTGTGTAGGCGCTTCCCTTGGCATGATGAATGAAATTCCCATTTTGGACTTAGAATCTTGGAGAATGACGGGGTTACTTGTGCTTAAGTTAATTCTAATTGTGTATGCCATACAGCACATTTCATATTTACTGTGTAACTACATCTGCCACAAAGTATTCCCTACTGCAATTAGCTCTATATAGAGAAGGTTTTCCTTGGCCTTTATTAGCTTCACAGATAYATTTATTCCAAAAGTATCTCTGTCTTCTAGGAAGAATATAGAATCAGGGCATGTTCATTTTCTCCGAGTAAAGAATGCATCGGAATTCATGCATATTCTAAGTACATAATAAATCAAGCTCAGCTGAAAATTTGTGGTATTCCAGAAACTACTTGCTAAGTTGTTTTCAGGAGTCATTAGCAAAAGTAAAAACCCAACCCAAAACATAAGCAAACAAAAATCCCAAGCCTCCCTTCTCCATTCATGTTGAGGAGACTTTTCATTCCCAAGGCAGCTAGACACTACAGAATTAACTTCTGTAACTCACAGCTGGATGTGAGCAGGTGCTCCCAGGAGTTTGTTTACTTTTAAGAAATGACATATTCCAGACTCTTTGTTAGCAAGCAGGCTAACTTTTCCTCAGTGGTACCTATGAAGTCTGAAAAATAGTCTGGGAACAGTGTTAAGCCCGCTGGGGATTGGAGAGTTGATGCTAAGGTCGGGAGTCTTTGAAATAGCAGAGGTCTAGTGGGAAGCCTGGCTTGTGTGGCTGGCTAGCTCAGTAGCTAGCACTGTGTGTAATGAAACAACAGCCATTCTGAAGAGCAGAATCGTTCTGCATCATAATTAGAGTTCGCACTGGATTTCAATTTATTTTTTTTATAATTCACCAAAAACATTGTAGTTAGGGAAAATGGAATTATCTTGGCAGACTTCTTGTAAGGCCATCTCTCTGTGGTATTTCTTTGATTTTGTTATCAGCGGCAATTTTCCAGAGTAGTCCAGTTCTAGGTCTGTGAGAAAATGGTAATAAATGGTGCAAAAGAGAAACATCAGATGCATACAAGGCAAAAATATATTATTTTTATGTTTATTGTAAAGATAAAACTGCCTAGTATGACCCATATATACCGTGTATCCCATCTGAGTAAGAAGTTCCCAATACCCAAAGCAAAAATGGCTATGCCATTAGTTCATGACCCAGTGAAGCCTGYGACTGTCTACTCTTTGGGAATAATTACTGTCAGAACAAAAGAGAAAAGGCAGATAATAGCCCTTGGTGTATTTTGGATTTTGACTATTCCACAGAAGTCTCGTAGTCCTATACTGGATAGTTTTATGCCAACTTGCCACAAGCTAAAGTCTTTTGAGAGTAGGAGATCTCAGTAAAGAAGATGCCTTCGTTAGATTGTATTGTGAACAAGCCTGGAAACCATTTTCTTAATTAGTGATTGGTGGAGGTGTGCCTAGTCCAGTGTGGGTCAGGTGGTCCMTGGGCTGTTGGTCCTGGGTTCTGTAATAAAACAGGCTGAGTAAGCCACRAGRAGCAGGCCAGTAGGCAGCACCCCTCCATGGCTTCTGCATCAGCTCCCGACTCTAGGTTTCTGCTCCATTTGATTTCTGTCCTGGATTGCATCAATGTGGTCTACATTGTGAAAGTGTTAGTTAGATAAACCCTTTCTTCTCCAACTGGTGTTTGGTCATGGTGTTCCATCACAGCAATTGGAACCCTGACTAAGACAGGTGTATCGGGCAGAGATTGGCCTTGGAGAGGAGTGCAGTCGAAGGTCCTTAGTTCAGTGCGTATCAATGTCCTTAAAGAGGAGTATAGAGCACTAGGCACTACCTCTTAACTTTTTCTTCCTTTGATTCCTGACAATGAGGTGTCAATTTGCTATACCACACCATTCCTGATTGCTGCCACCTGACACCTGTGCAGAGGCTTAAAAGCAGCAAACCTAATGAGACAGAATACCTCAAATAGTGAGATGAAATGAACCTTCTCTTATAATAAGTTGATTATCTTGGGTATTTTGTTACAATTATGGAAAACTGCACACTAATGTCCCTAGTCATGGAATTAATATAGTAGTTCAGTGATTTTTAATTCAATAAGACACCATTTGGTGTGAGATAGTTTTGTTTTTGTTTGTTTGTTTTGTTTTGTTATTGTTACTGATGTTGGGTTGTTTGGTTTTTTTTTTTTTGCTTTGCTTTGTTCTGTTTTGTATTTAAAAAATTCATACAGTACAAGGTATGATTCTAGTATCTAAAATATTTTTTACCTATAGGGCAGAGAAACTCTTTTATCTTGGCATCCCAGGGAACACTAATTTAATTTCTTCTAGAAAAAAATGTCTGGCTTTATAAGATTGAAATACTCACTCCCTCTCCAATAGAACATCAGTTGGGGGGTGAGGCTTGAAGGCTCACCTAAGAAGATAAAAGTCCAGATAACAACTCCAGTTATGATAACCCTTTAAAGTATGAAATAGAATGTGTCTGTTGACTATATAAGAGATAAATGAGAGGTGCACCTAGGGATAAGAACACCTGGAGACCAAAGTATTCAGCTTGTATTCAAGTCTCTAGGGAGAGACTAGTGGACTTTCACTGAAAAAGAATTACATGACCAGCCAATGTTACCTTAACAGTGTCAGGGTGTCAAAATGTGTAGAAAAAATGAATATCTTTCAACTGAAGATATGATGAAAAGACTGGTCTGTTTAGGGGGACATCCTCAACATTTCATCTGCTGTCACTGAGTACCACAGTGGGTGCAGGGTGGCTAGGGCAGGGCTCAGTTATCTCGGGCCAGTTTCCAGTTAGTAAAATATCTTTCAGAGTTACTGAATAGTACCACAGAATCTTTCCTGGAGTCCAAGAATCACAGTGTATTAGTCACTGTTTGAAATTTGATAGAAAGGCTTGGGCTGTCGTATCATATTCGGTCATGATACCTCCACCTTAAAACCTTGTTGAGTAGGGTGTAGTTCTTTGTCAGAGCCACAAGATCATTTTGATACCATTTCCTGTTAGTAGCTCTTCATTTCAGATTCAAAACATTCCATGCATTTTGTAGAAACTAGGAAGACATGTAAATTATTTTTAAGTTTCTATTCAGGTGATGGAAAAGTGCTTCAAAAGTCAAAGAATTGGATGGTACAGAAATTAAACGATTATTTAAAGGTCAAAGAAAAATGCTAACCAAGGAGAAATGGCACACAAAAAAAATCTATAAAAGATGAATATAATTACTACCAACCAGAAAAATCAGTATTTTAGACTCTTCGTTGATGTTGTACTTTGTTAAATGAGTTTATCTCTTGATTTAGTTAGCATTAACATATTCCTGAAAGTTGTTAGGCTACAAGGATATATCTTGAAATGTATTAGTTAACTGTTGCTTATTTTTCTTTCTTTTCAAAATATACTTATCTATTTAGTGTATATGGGGAATTCATGGGCCATTATGCATTTGTGTGGAGGTCAAAGAGCAACTTGTGAGAGTCCACCATGTTGGATTAGATTAGTCCACCATGTTGTCAGATTTAGCAGCAAGATTCTTTACATGCTGAACCATCTCATCTACTCTACCTTCTTTCTTAAATGGATATTTTTTCCTGTTTCAATGTGCCCTCTGAGAAACTAAAATTATCTTCCTAAAAATTGAGAAAATATACTCTGAGCTATGGGGAACCGCTACCCAACACACACAGACACAGACACACACACACAGACACACACACTCTCTCTCACACACACACACACACAGATACACATACACTTGCACACACAGCTTGATGAGAAGAAATTCAAGCTGAAATGATCATAAGGCATTCTAAATATCCCCAATTCTTAATTAAAGCTTCAYGTGCCTTGAAGGGTGGCTTGTGAAGCAGCCATAATGTAGTTGGATTTTCAGTTTATGGAGATTCTTCTGTTTAGGTTATGATAGAGACAAACTGAATTCTCTTAACTGGGGCATATCAGCAATGTTCCAGATGCTATTTCTACTCTTTAACATACACACCATGAACAATTCCTATTTTGAGTTCTAGTCTTCAGAAGACAGAGAATTTCCTTTTTTTATGACATCATGTATTTTTGTTCTTGAGGAGGTGAATGCTAGTTAACAAAAGAGTTCTTAGTCTGGGCCCTGCTAACATTTATCTTATGTTTTAATAGACACTAACGCTAAAGTAGATACTGAAAATTTCACTTATGAAGAAGAAAACAAGAGCTATAGGTAATATTTACCAATGAGTTCAAGCTGGCAACGAGAGATAACTGTACTGGGGATTTTAATTTAAATTAGATGGTTCTAGAATTGAGGTTTTGTTTTGTTTTTGTTTGTTTTTTTGTTTGTTTTACCAACTCCATGAAAACATTAGTGAACTCCATGACTAACATTAATTGAAATCCTTGTTTATCATTTTAAAATCCTAGCTGTAATAGGTTTTAGTCAAAACAATTGAATTTTTTTTTTTTGGCTTTTTTGAGAGACAGGGTTTCTCTGTATAGTCCTGGCTGTCCTGGAACTCTCTGTAGACCAAGCTGGCCTTGAACTCAGAAATCTGCCTGCCTCTGCCTCCCAAGTGCTGGGATTAAAGGCATGTGCCACCAACGCCCGGCTAACACAAGTGAATTTAAGACAATAATAACAACACCTTTTCCGCCAAGTAGTTGGGATTAATCTGACAGAGAGATAGAGGTTTCAAAGAGAAACCCTGTCTTGAAAAATAAACAAACAAACAAGCAAGCAAAACAATTGTTGAAATGTGTAGAGTTGAGATCACTTTCCATTTAAAGCTCAGGTTATATACAGCTAAAGTTTTGGATTCTAAATCTCTTCATTGGTCACTTTATTTTCAAAAAATAATTGTTTATTTTTTATGTGTTCCTGAAGAGGGCATCAGATCACATTATAGATGGCTGTGAGCCACCATGTGGTTGTTGGGAATTGAACTCAGGACTTCTGGAAGAGTAAGTAGTCAGTGCTCGTAACCTCTGAGCCATCTCTCCAGTCCCCTCATTGGTCAATTTTAAGTTACTGGAGTGTAACATCCAAAGGAAGCACTGGTGCTGGAACTGAAGAACTCTGCTGTGAATTTTAATGCTTGATGGGCCCATCTTTCAACAGATTTTCCCTGTGATGTGCACCAGGATCCCTTCCATGACATTTATGGTGTCATTATCCTACATAATGCCATTATGATGGATGAAGTACTAGGTTGGGGGCCCAAGAATGATAATCTGAAATTAGACTGAGACATGGCAGAATCTATCTGTGTGTTCTGAAAGCATATAAGGTTCCCTCGAGGTTTAATATGGTAAACTAAAAATGAATTGGAATGGATAATAAATAGGATAGGTAAGTAGGGTAAAGTTTGCATCCTTTCCTATGGCTTATAAAATATGTGATAAAATTCTAGACTCTTAACTCTACTTACCCAAGCCAGTGCACATGCCCTGCATCAGGACTGCTGGATGTCTCTCATTTCTGCATCAATCTGTTGATGAAACAGAATTGTTTACATTTTATCAAGCATTTTACTCAGAGGCTACTGGATCATGCAGAAGGTATGCTGTTGTGAACCTTGCCAGAGAATAAGATTTTTGTCCAAGCATAAGTTTTCATTACAATTTTCATTAGGAATGCTTTGTATTTGTTTAGCTTTGTGCTGCCCCTTCTGTAGTTTTCAGTCTAATGAGAACAATAGAATCTAATAAGTGCTAATCAGCCAATGCACAGAACAGATAGTGGAGGCTCTTGCTTTGTGCACATGGAGTCCTAGAGGAGCTTATTCTATGTCGAACCTTAAAGGCTGGTGAAAGAAACAGGAGTTGGGTTAGTCGTCTGCACACAGTGGGGTGCAGCTGAAGGTTTGGAAGATTGAAAGTGGTCCAGGAAAATACAAAAGGAGACACAGAGACAGTCAGAGAAGGTCAGCTCGGAGAGGACTCAGGGATCAATATCATTGATTGAAAAAAATAAAAGAAAATAAGATCAGGGTTTGAGATGAAAACAGTGAAGAGCYGTTTGGAGGAACGTATTAATCATCTTGTGATTTTTAGAGGTTACTAAGGTTACAAGGCGATTGATTCAGACTGCAGTTGGAACATGAGTTGGGAAGATGCAATCCAGGGACAGACTACAGGAAACTAGAAACATGAATGCTGAAACATATAGGACAGGGGCTAACAAATATTTGGAAGACAGAGTTGGCAGGATGTGGGATTTGATTTGAAATGTTTAGAAGAAAGGGAATTAAGCATCACTAAGTTTTCATTTGGAAGCAATGGGTCAACACTGCTGATATAAATCATGAGTGTGTGAAACACAGAAGGTTTTAGGTGAAGGGATTCTGTTCATGCTGGGTATTAGTTTACTGTGGGATAAGCAATCATGCGACTAGAAGAGATCACCACAAACGGTTGTGTACAGAGGGGCAAGGTATTGGCTAAAGGTAGATATTTAGACATTAATGTCACTCGTATAGAGGAGAACACTCGGGGAAATGCTGTGTCGAATTTGAACATCAAAGACAAACTACGAAATGGAAATTTAAGGAGTGAGTAGAGGATGACAGAAATATGAACCTACAAGAAAGGAAGATGGGAGAGTAACAGAAAATGCTGACACGGGTGTGTGTTAAGGGGTTGGGCAGAGCCCAGGGAGGAGAGCACTTGCCTGTTAAACACAAGTACTTGGGTTTGGTTTCCAGAACCTGCATACAAAGCTGGGTGTGGGGTGCACTTGAAATCCCAGCACTGGGTAGGTGCAGATGGGAGAACCCCTGGCATTTGTTAACCATCCAGCCTAGCCTAATCAAAACACACATATACCCACAGGGACACCAGAGCACATACATGCACATGCTCATGCACATACAAACACACAATACATCATTTCAAAGGGGGGGGGACAGTTGTGGGTGCCACATGTTTGGAGGCAGCTGAGGAGACTGGAAGATGTTTGTCAGGTTTAGCAGGAAGGACCATTGGTATGACTGGCTTTGGCAGTGGTACAGTCTGKCTTCTGGCGACCCCACACCACTACCCACAGAGTCACACCAACAGTTCTGATATAAGAATTGAATAGTTCAAAGAAGGCATGGGCTGAATACTGTTCAGCCAAGAAAACAGAAGGAAAGGGGAAAAAGAAAATTCTAAATAAGTCTTCAAATTATCATATTTATTAGTTTTGATATCAGGAAAAACAGCTTTTATGTAAGCTGGACAGATTCCGCTAAAAGGAAATGGGATCTTATTCAAGGAAGGGAGTTAGATGGAATTTAGAGTGAGTAATACCGACCCGTGGTCTTTGTTATTAATATTTTAGTAAGTTTGGATTTTTAGTCAGTAATGGCTTTTTGATACCAACACTTGGCTTTTGTCCTGACTAGCTAAATTAGAGCTGGAATCTTTGACAAGGGCCTAAAGAAAAGAAGCAGGAATCTGACTTAAAACAAAATAAAACAAAACAGCAAACCTATGGTTTCCAGAACCATATGTGACCTGTGTTATTTAGTCCATTTATAACTTGTGTTTTAATGTAAATAAGTTACTTATTTATTCTATAAATATTTCCATAGAGAGCTTTTGATACTCTGTTTAACATATTGTAAAACCTTTACTGAGGAACATATTAACCTGAAGTGGCTATTCCACGTAAAGTATGCACTGAGAGAGCAGGTGGAGAGCAAACTTCGCTGAAATCTGTCA
This sequence comes from Apodemus speciosus, assembly GCA_002335545.1. Taxonomy (NCBI): domain Eukaryota; kingdom Metazoa; phylum Chordata; class Mammalia; order Rodentia; family Muridae; genus Apodemus; species Apodemus speciosus. Next base: position 38,357 of record BDUI01007796.1, read on the forward strand.
GCCTAGTTCTGATTTGGCTATTGGCAGCTGTTTCTGTTTGTTAGATTTTGGTGAACAACTCCATCAAGAGCACCAGTTTTCTGACTTCATGAGGCGAATCTGTTATTCGGAATTATCCTCCCCAAGGTCCAGAAATGGAGTGGACAACAACAAAGGTCTCAGAACCATCATATCCTCAATTAAGATCAAAGAGAAATGCAGTGTTGATCTGACTATTAGTTTCTTCTAAAACAGTTAATGGTTATTGTAGAATAGTAGGTACAATGAGAAATTAAGCAAACAGGATTCCTGTGTTTTGACGATGACCAATACACATCTGGTGGAGTAAGGCAGGTTCGGATGTGATGCCTGAGATTCGAATATAATCCCTCAATATCTTGGAAGTCAGTGTAAGTCAGGTCTAAAATTAGTGAGGTGACACAACTGGGTTCCCTTCTCCCACATTTCAGTGGGGGAGGAGGGAGGGAGAGAGAGAGAGAGAGAGAGAGAGAGAGAGAGAGAGAGAGAGATTTTGAGGAGGTAAGGAGTAGCCATGGAAACTGAAGAGGTAATTTATTCCTGGAAAAAGAAACGATGTTAGTAAATGTAGAGAGAGGCAGTGATGGTCTGCTTAGGGGAGCGTTCATCATCTAGAATTGGGAAGAACAACTTTCACATATAAAATGACCGCAGGCA
>BDUI01007798.1:43481-57087 GCA_002335545.1 Apodemus speciosus
AGAAGAAGAAGAAGAAGAAGAAGAAGAAGAAGAAGAAGAAGAAGAAGAAGAAGAAGAAGAAGAAGAAGAAGAAGAAGAAGAAGAAGAAAAGCCCAGCCTCTGCATAATGCATAATGCTGTAATGGATAATAGCCATTGTCATGTCATCATGGCATCKTGGTCCTGGCAGTCTCCTCTGTACTGTTTATACTGTTATTCCTGACATGTCATAAACTCTACTGTTGACCAACCAGTGGATTTCCCCTGTTTGCTACTTCTGCAAATCAAAGAGCTTATTCAGCATCCTGGGAACTCTCTCCAGAAATCTACATCATTGTTGATCCCTGACAGAGACCTGCATCACTGCATCATTAGCCATAGAGATGCATGGCGAATGACTCCCAGAGACAGCACCACATCACTGCTGACAACAGACAGAATATTGCCTCACTGCTGTCCCCAGACAGAGTACTGCATCACTTCTGACCAGAGACAGAGAACTTCATTTCTGCTGAATCCAGATAAATCCCTGCATCATTGCTGAGCCCAGACAAAGAAATTCGAGCACTATGTCACTGGTGACCACAAACAGAGAAATACATTACTACAGGCACAAGAGCCTATATCTCAGGCCACGTCATTTTCAGTTTTATATGTAATTGTTCACAAGCACAAATTCTCAAGCTTAATTTGTATTTTTAAATAATTACTAGCACTTATGTTAAGAATTAATTAATGGGTTTTATGCTGGTCAATCAACTGTTTTCCCACTGAGACACATGTCTGCACCTTTCATTAAGATGAAAGAAGTTCTGCTGCTAGTTGACTTCATGTCTGTACCTGAGTCCACTGTCTTCCTGTAGCAAGCAGTCTGGCTCTGACATCCCAGAGGGTAACACAAAATCACCTGTTCACATGTTGAAGTAATGTGAAGGTGGAGGGCAGACATAGAAAGTGGGGTTCTCATGATGTACTTTTAAAAACTGTTGTGTTTTGGTCTGCTCATGGGGAAATCACTTGTTTTGAATTTAATTGTGGAGAAAGGAGACAGATAATTTAAAAGCAAAACAGCACTATTTATTCTCATTATTTGCTAAGTGAAATTATAGGTTACAATGGGAAAAATAAATGAAGGCAAAATCCTGAGTTATCACCTCTAAGTACCTATAAAGACATGCTAAAGAATTCATAGTTTATATCTTTTACAGAAAGCGGGTTATTAAATGTTAAGAGCTAAGAGGAATTTTATCTTTGCTGATAGTGGCAAGTGAATCTATTATACACTTATGCAGAAAATTCACTGWAGTAATGAGGATGATACACACAATTCACTTCAATACCATTGGTAACTCTATCGGCATTTTAATATTAGAAGATCCTCAGACTGTGGTGTTCTCACTTGTAAAGCACAAATCATCCTACCTTAGCAATGTGCTTCATCAATGTTCTTGAATACACATACAGAAAATAAGAAACAAAAAAAAATAAGCTTCTTCATTTTTCTCTTCTTACCTCTTTTTCCTTCCTTTGTCTGCCCTCTGCTTTAAGGAGAAAGGGTCAGAAATAAACCAAAGAGAAAAAAGCCAGAATGCAATGAAGATGTAAAAAACTTTGAGAATATACTGTTATGTGTCAAGTGTTTCCACTATCAAGAAAACACCTTTCTTCAGCAATAAGATATATTGTCTTAGCTACTTTCCTTGCATTTCATATTTTAAGCTCATTATAAGTTCAAAGCAACCATCTCACATGACCTTGATTTATCATTGTGAACACCTGAKGCTTCTTCCTTGAACCTGACCTAAATGAGTGTTTTTCTTTGATTCCAGATTTGTCCCAAGCCTATATTTGTTTAAGTGTAATTGTGAAATGTTGTAATATTCCTTGCCTTACTATCCTATGAGGAGTGTGCAGGTTCTATTCTTGACTTTAACTTTATCATATTTTTCTGACAAAACAACTAAAACCATCTTCTAAAGTCTTCTTCCTAAATTTATTTGATTCAAGTCAGTTATTCTATAAAATAATTATTTTATCTAATAGCAATAACTCATGAAATTTCATTTTCATATTGATCTACAGGAAATTTGCCCAATAAGGTAGGCTGATGTCCGGCAATCATTAGCCTATATAATATTGACAGGAAAGGAATATTAATAACAAGAAGCAACCCTATGATAAAGTCTCTAAGGATCCTGCATTTGTAGAGCTCACCTATCACAGACAATGTATAYTTACGGGCCATCTGTAGAAAATTCATTTGCATCTGTTTAGCCTTTTCTATATGGCTTCTGATAGAAAAAATCCTCATGAGATATTTCAGAATAAGGCACTGGGTGTGGATATGAGGATAACCTGATGTTTACTCCCTGTCCTTATCAGGGGGGCTATGTAAGAGCAGAGTGTAGCATGTATACGTGGGATTTATTAGATTAATTCACTTATCATCTGTGTTGGCAGTAAGGGCTGTTTTCAAATTGAAAAATCTGAGAATAGGTATCAGTTCTGACAGGATGTACCATCATCTGGAACAGGAGGCTAGTGATTCAGCATTCTCTATCTGGTACAGGATGCTGGTGCTCAGAATTCACCAAATGGAACATTATGCTTGTCTTCAGCATACCTATTATTGTCCTAACAGCCTGAAGGATTCCTGATGAACCATTGCACTTCAGTACACACTAAATGGTGGAAGAAGCTGCATCATGATTTCAGTGACAGATGGCACCAATAGTGTCAGAAAAATCAAAGAAGTAGACAAACTCTTGACAAGGCTGATGATCCTGTCAGTAAGATGCAAAGGGAAGGTAAAAAGCAAAGCTTTTCTGTTGGACCTTGTAGGCACAAGAAGAATGGCTGTCTACATTCTGGGTGAGCTTTTCTGCTTCACCTAACCTAAGTAAAAAAAAAAAAAAAGTAACTGACTCCACTCTTAGAAATTCTAGAATCACTCAAGTTTACAACTGAGATTAATCACTAATATTCTTCAAGACAATTTTTGTGAACATCTCCTTCTGCACTAGGAAGTCCAGTATTCTGAAGGTTGAAGCAGGAGGATTGCAAGTTGGAGATTGTGGGCTACATAGACACCATCTCACAAACAGAAACTCCCTCCATATCAGTATTCTTCATTCTTTTACCTTCTTTAAGTCTCTCTCTCTCTCTCTCTCTCTCTCTCTCTCTCTCTCTCTCTCTCTCTCTCTCACACACACACACACACACACACACACNCTCCTCCTCCTCCTTCTCCTTCACCTCCTCCCCCTCCTCTTCTTCCTCCTCCTCCCATTCCTTCTCCTTCTTTTAAAAATTAATTTATTCACTTTACAACCAAATTTCAGCCCTTCCTCTCTTTCCATTACCCCTTCATAAAAGTCCACTCCCCATCCCCATTCCACCTTCACCTTCTCAGTTGAGAAGGGGAAGCCCCCTCTCTGTGTCACCCACATCTGGACAATGAGCTTCTCCTGGACTAGAAGCATTTGCTCCCACTGAGGCAGAACAAGGCTATCCATTTAGGGTTTTGAGATCCACAGGCTGGCTGTCAACAGGCTCAAGGGATAGCTATTGCTCCAGTTGTTGGGGGAACCTGCATGAAGACCAAGCTGCTCATCTACTACTTATGTGCAGGGGACCTAGGTTCAGCCCATGCTCTATTTTTAGTTGGTGATTCAGTCTCTCATAGTCCCCAAGGGTCCAGGTTAGTTGGCCTTGCTGTGAAGTCTCTCTTCTCTTTGAGTCCTTCCAACCTTCTCCCAACTTTTCCAGAAGATGCCCATAGCTCCATCTCATATGTCTGTGAGTCTCTGCATCCCTTTCCATTGGCTGCTAGGTGGACCCTCTCAGAGAGCAGTGATGCTAGGTTCCTGTCTGCAAGCATATCAGAGAATCATTAATACTGTCAGAGATCAGTTCTTTCCAGTGGGTTAGGGCTCAATTTGGGCAGTCATTGGTTGGCCATTCCTCCAGTCTGTGCTATGTTTTGTTCCTGCACATCTTATTGGCAGCACGCTTTTTGGGTCAAAGATTTTGTGTGTGAATTGCTATCCTTATCCCTGGAGTCATTCCTGGCTAGAGGAAATGGTCACTTCAGGATCCATTTCTCTCAATGATCAGAGTCTCAGCTGGAGTTGCCCCCACCATAGAACCCATGGGGCCTCCCTGCATATAACGTGCTAGAGATTGTCCCTCCCCAATGGCCAGTCTGCCTTATCTATCTTCTGCTCTTCCTACATATGGTTGCCCAAGCCTATTCCCCTCCTCATCCCCTATTTTACCCAGTTCCCTTCTTCCATTGACCTTAGATGTCTATTTTGTTATCCTCCTGAGGAAGATTAAACAATCACCCTTTGGACTCTTCTTGTTTGGCAGTTTTGGGTCAGTTCACTATGGCATGGTTATCCTTTATTTTATGGCTAATATGGACTTATAAGAGAGTACATACCACACTTCTCCTTTGGGGTCTGGATTACCTAGCCCAGGATCATATTTTATAGTTCCATGAATTTTCCTGTGAAATTCCTTGTTTTTAATGGCTGAATGGCATTCTATTATATACATTAGACACATCTTTCTTTATCTATATTTTTGGTTGAGGGACATCTAGGTTGTTTTCAGTTTCTGACTGTTACAAATAAAGCTGCTATGCACATAGGTGAGCAAGTGTCCCTGCAGGATGCTGGAGTATATTTTGGGTATATGCCCAGGAGTGGTAAAGTTTGGTCTTCATTAGAACTATTTCCAATCTTTTAAGCAACCACCAAAATAATGTCCAGAGTAATTGTACAAGTCTGAATTCCTACCAGCAGTGAAGTGGTGTTCCCTTTGTTCCATAAATTTGTCAGGATACCTGACCCTGATGGCTGTGCCTCAGGCAGACCCTACTCAGCAGATTGTGTCCCAGTCAGACTCAACTGAGATGGCAGCTAGAWCTGAGTGGGATGGGATTGGTGAAACATGTTTCCAAACAGGGTCTTGAGACCCCCTGAAGGCTTACAGGAAGAAACAGGACACTCTTGGTGTCCTTCAAGGATCCTCCAGACATTAAAAGTAAACCCAGAGCTAGAGAATGAGACTAAGATGGCCTCATGCAATTCACTTTTGCAGGCTGTATCCCAGGCAGAAAAAAATGGGATGGCTGGTGGATACAGCAGGGAAGGGATTGGATTGGTCCAGCAGAGTTCCCACCTAGTTAGTTTTCAGTCCCCTGAAAGTTTCCACAGGAAGGGAGGCTACTTTTGGGGACATGGAAAGCTTCTCTGAGCTGAAGAACAAGCCCAGACCTAGACTCAGAGGCTCAGAGGCTCAGAGGCTCATGGGCAACTCACCTCTATCTAAACATACCTCTTAACAAACACAAGTTTAAACATCATGTTTCTAATTAATTTTCTTTGGAATACCTGAAATACAGCTTTATAGGATTTAGCTGGATAAAAAATCATGATCTTATGTTAATGTTGTATTCAAATATCAGATCAGTTCCTCCCAAGAGCCTACATTTTACCTTGAATGATGCATTTCAAATCTATTTTGAATAAGCTCTGCTGGCTATTATGGAGTCATTTTTTTTAATTTCCCAGAGAACCAACTGTGTACAAATTTTAAAAATGGGAATGGAATATAGGCCTTGTGAGGTTAGCTAACTGTTAGATTCATTGGTCCTTTCCTTTGTCCCAGAGTTTATCATTCATTATCCCACTCTGTTCATACACCTTTACTTGAGTTCTCTTATTCAGTAGATTCATTGCTAAAGACCCATAAAAACATGGACCATGTTATGGAAGATTCAGGAAAAAATAGATTACAACGGGTCATTTGTGATTAATTCCTCTAACCTGTCTAGTGCTGCTATAGCAGAATATCTGAGTAAGAGTCACTTATAATGAACATTGTTGGCTGATATCTTTAGATGATCAAGATGTCAAGATATCAAGATGTCAGTATGTAGCAAGGCCAAACCTAAGAGTTATTATGTGACTGAAGAGATGAGGATGAAAATCTGCACTTCTAAAATACAAGATTTCAAATGTCAGTGAAGCGTTTAGTGGTCCTGCCTCTTGGGTGCATGACAGTTAAATTTAAATGATAGTTTTGGTTTAAAAATGTTCAAATTATATATATATATATATATATATATATATATATATATATATATATATATGCTAAGTATGAATATCAAGCCCTTCCATCTTAAGTCCAGTGGCAATGGATTAATGTGAACTTGGAGGAACATGTCCATGCTGTCAAGACATGTATTTTTCCATGTCCTTATCTTATTTTGTATTATCAAAAGAGCTTCAGAAGTTGCTTCACCAGGGAAAACTGGAAAGTTAGCTACTAAAATTCTTATCCTGCTCAAAATTGTGCAAAATCTGAGACTATTCTCTTTTATTTCCTATAACATATGTGAGCACATCAGTAAGTAGAACATTCTCCATATGCTCTCACACAAACTGTAGAAAGAAATTCAACATTATCCTATTTTGTTAGGCATATTTGTTGAAAAGCCTTTATGAAGCTAAATGTGGGACAATAAAGAAAGCCCTGTAAGTGTTTCCCTTCTCATAGATTAAACACAGCCATGTTGTGAGGCTAGGCTCATATGTACAAAAGAATTGAAAGGATAGGTAGCTGGTCTTTAACTCAAACAAATCTTCCTGTGAGCTTTTGGTTATGGTATTTACTAGTGTTGTGAATTTGAATCCATTCATTCTTCATTTCTCCATTGATTAAAAGAAGTCATATCATCTTTGAGGATTATGAGAAACAGCAAAGACATGCACTGAAAAATAGTTCCCAACCTTTTCCAGAGCATAAGGTTAAGAAAACAGAGTGCATATATCATAAATTCCATCATCTTAAAACATTTCTTGACCACGGAATCTGACCTCTCCTGCTCTCATTATATTTTCAGACAACTGTGATGAACCATTGACCAACTTCCTCTCATTGACGGCTTTCTCCAGTTCCTCAGATCTCACTGGAATTTCTAGCTCAGCTCAACTGAACTGGAGAATGGGTAAGAATAGTGATTAAAGCTGAAATCCAAGAGTTAATTGAAGCCACTGTAAGTTCTAAGGAGAGAGGAAGTGTTCTGTCTACATAGGCATCCTATCCAAAGTCACAGTTCTGAAGGAATATTGGTGGTTAAGTCTACAGCAAAAATAATTCCCAGCATGTAATAAATACATCAACATGTCAACATGTTCAGCCAACCCAAAGATCCAGCAAGGAATTCTTTGTGTTGTTTGTTTGATTGTTGTTTGTTGTTGTTGTTGTTGTTGTTGTTGTTGTTTGAGGTACTGACTCTCGAACCCATGGCTTCATGCATATTAGGAATGTGTTCACTCACTTGCTCATGTNCAACTGTGTACAAATTTTAAAAATGGGAATGGAATATAGGCCTTGTGAGGTTAGCTAACTGTTAGATTCATTGGTCCTTTCCTTTGTCCCAGAGTTTATCATTCATTATCCCACTCTGTTCATACACCTTTACTTGAGTTCTCTTATTCAGTAGATTCATTGCTAAAGACCCATAAAAACATGGACCATGTTATGGAAGATTCAGGAAAAAATAGATTACAACGGGTCATTTGTGATTAATTCCTCTAACCTGTCTAGTGCTGCTATAGCAGAATATCTGAGTAAGAGTCACTTATAATGAACATTGTTGGCTGATATCTTTAGATGATCAAGATGTCAAGATATCAAGATGTCAGTATGTAGCAAGGCCAAACCTAAGAGTTATTATGTGACTGAAGAGATGAGGATGAAAATCTGCACTTCTAAAATACAAGATTTCAAATGTCAGTGAAGCGTTTAGTGGTCCTGCCTCTTGGGTGCATGACAGTTAAATTTAAATGATAGTTTTGGTTTAAAAATGTTCAAATTATATATATATATATATATATATATATATATATATATATATATATATATGCTAAGTATGAATATCAAGCCCTTCCATCTTAAGTCCAGTGGCAATGGATTAATGTGAACTTGGAGGAACATGTCCATGCTGTCAAGACATGTATTTTTCCATGTCCTTATCTTATTTTGTATTATCAAAAGAGCTTCAGAAGTTGCTTCACCAGGGAAAACTGGAAAGTTAGCTACTAAAATTCTTATCCTGCTCAAAATTGTGCAAAATCTGAGACTATTCTCTTTTATTTCCTATAACATATGTGAGCACATCAGTAAGTAGAACATTCTCCATATGCTCTCACACAAACTGTAGAAAGAAATTCAACATTATCCTATTTTGTTAGGCATATTTGTTGAAAAGCCTTTATGAAGCTAAATGTGGGACAATAAAGAAAGCCCTGTAAGTGTTTCCCTTCTCATAGATTAAACACAGCCATGTTGTGAGGCTAGGCTCATATGTACAAAAGAATTGAAAGGATAGGTAGCTGGTCTTTAACTCAAACAAATCTTCCTGTGAGCTTTTGGTTATGGTATTTACTAGTGTTGTGAATTTGAATCCATTCATTCTTCATTTCTCCATTGATTAAAAGAAGTCATATCATCTTTGAGGATTATGAGAAACAGCAAAGACATGCACTGAAAAATAGTTCCCAACCTTTTCCAGAGCATAAGGTTAAGAAAACAGAGTGCATATATCATAAATTCCATCATCTTAAAACATTTCTTGACCACGGAATCTGACCTCTCCTGCTCTCATTATATTTTCAGACAACTGTGATGAACCATTGACCAACTTCCTCTCATTGACGGCTTTCTCCAGTTCCTCAGATCTCACTGGAATTTCTAGCTCAGCTCAACTGAACTGGAGAATGGGTAAGAATAGTGATTAAAGCTGAAATCCAAGAGTTAATTGAAGCCACTGTAAGTTCTAAGGAGAGAGGAAGTGTTCTGTCTACATAGGCATCCTATCCAAAGTCACAGTTCTGAAGGAATATTGGTGGTTAAGTCTACAGCAAAAATAATTCCCAGCATGTAATAAATACATCAACATGTCAACATGTTCAGCCAACCCAAAGATCCAGCAAGGAATTCTTTGTGTTGTTTGTTTGATTGTTGTTTGTTGTTGTTGTTGTTGTTGTTGTTGTTGTTTGAGGTACTGACTCTCGAACCCATGGCTTCATGCATATTAGGAATGTGTTCACTCACTTGCTCATGTGAGCACATAGCTGTTCTATGAAATTCCTGGTGTAGATTTGTATTTGTGTGTGAACTTGTTTGTCTATAGACATATGAGTGAATATGCATGCTTATATGTATGCAATTGTATGTTGTGGGAGGAACAGAGGACATCCTTTAATGATATTTCTTAGGTGTCATACACTCTTAAGAGGTAGGGTGTCTTACTTCCCTTGAGCTTGAATGTTAGGCTGGTTGATTCCTGTTTTTGAGGTGGGATTACAAGCATATACAACTCTGACTTTTATCTTTGTTTTCATTTTTTTACTTATTCACTTTACATCCTACTCACTACATGCCCTCATACAATCCTTCYCCTATTCCATCTCCCCTTTTCCTTTGAGGGGGTATAGAGTCATATAGAGACACCCACAGCTAAACAGTGGATGGAGCTTGCCAAAACAAATAGTTTCATCTCTATTCAAATTGTGTGACACCATGCCAGCACTGTGAACTCCTAATCCACCTCTGGAGAAGCTAAGGGTCTAATTTTATGCCAGTTACTTCTCTGTTAGATAGATATTGACTGAGGACAGTGTCTCTGTAATGACTAATTATACCCATCTTTTTCTGGCTTTGTGGGGATCCTCTACCTTAGAAGACTGGAGAGAAGCTGCAGTTATGAAGCTAAATGCAGAGACTAGAACTCCCCCTCTAATTCAATGTGCAATATACTAGCAGGACTTTCCATTCACAGGGCYTCATCATTTCTTAGGGAAGAGCAATCTCAGGCTTTAGGGTAATTGGAATCCTGGCTCTCTCTTGTTCTCTCTGTGTGTCYATTTCACCTAGACACTTTTACCAGTGACATTGCTAAACACATAGACCAGACACTTTGTATGTTGATCAAGTGAATGAACAAAGGATTTTTGGAGGGTTTTAAATTTTAACCACAGTTGCAAGCTATTAAGTTAGAGCAATTAATGAATAATCAATGTTTCTGTGATGATTCAAGAATACTCCATATGTATTAGGCACTGTACAAGAACCTTTAAATATGATTGCTCAAAACATGTAGGAATGCTACTTTTATACAGCTGATGGTTTTAAGAAATGACTCAGTTGGATAAGTGCTCACTTCACAAACATGATGATCTGAGTCCATCAACACTATAAAAATCCAGGAATGGTATTGTACACACTAACCCAAGCATTCTGAGGGATAAATGGGATCAGGAATATCCTTAGCCCATGCTGGCCATGTAATCTAACCAGGATCAAACACCTTTGGGATTAAAGAGTTACATGGTCAATTTCTCATTCTCAAGCCTCAGCTCAAAAGTTATTTCAATAGCCATCACTGTTCTCATATCTTTGGGCTCACTGAGATGTACCAGCTTCCCTCATTCACTATTTTCTAGAAAGCATATGGGGTTCTTCTTACCTTCCATAATTACATGATCAAGTTATACAATGAGCCTCTTCCTGCATATCTGTACCACCTATGGTATGCTTATTTGTTTATTATATTTCTTCACATATATGCTCACATGCATTTGAATTCATATGTACAGATACATGTACATCGTTTTCAATCTTTTTAGAAAATCCTAATGAATACAGACATTAACTATTTTTGTATTTGCTTGCAATTTTATTATAATAGTTTCATTTTGTTTAGTTCTTCAAGACTTTACACTACTTGAACAAATTTTCTGTCTTTTTTCTTCCCTTCTTAATGAGTTGCATATTCCTGGATGTGGCCATTTTACATTTTTATGACAGTCATGGCTTTTACTTGACCAAATATCATACATATCATAATAGGTATTTATGGCTCAGCATTTTTATGCCATGTTCTTRGAAATGAAAACATGTTTATTCTTAGCTTTTGCTCTGATATCCACTTACCAGTGAGTGCATAGCAAGTATGTTCTTTTGTGTTTGGGTTACCACACTCATGATAACACTTTCTAGTTCCATCCATTTGCCTAAGAATTTCATGAATTAATTGTTTTTAATAGAGAACATCTGGGTTCTTTCCAGCTTACGGTTATTATAAGTCTGCTATGAACATAGTGGAGCATGTTTCCTTATTACATGTTGTGGCATTTTCTTGGTATATGCCCAGGAATGGTATAACTGGGTCCTCAGGAAGGACTATGTCTAATTTTCTGAGGAACTGCCAAACTGATTTCCAGAGTGGTTCACGAAATTCTTAGGTAAATGGTTGGGCCTAGAAAATATCGTCCTGTGTGAGGTAACCCAATCACAAAAGAACATACTTGCTATGCACTCATTGATAAGTAGATATTAGCCCCAAAACTCCAAATATACAAGATAAAACTCACAGACCACATGAAGCTCAAGAAGAAGGAAGACCAAAGTGTGGGTACTTTGGTCTTCTTAGAAAGGGGGACCAAAATACTCATGGGAGCAAATATGTGATCAAAGCACAGAGTAGAGACTCAATGAAAGGCCATCCAGACTGTCCTACTTGAGMATTTATCCCACATACAGTCCCCAAACTCTGACACTATTGTGAATACTAAGAAAAGCTTTCTGAAAGGAGCCTGATATAGATGTCTCCTGAGAGGCCCTGTCAGAGCCTTACAAATACTGAGTCAGATGCTAGCAGGCAAYCACTGCACTGAGTGTGGGATCCCAAGTGGAGGAGTTAGAGAAAGGACTGATAGARCTAAAGGGGTTTGCAACCCCATAGGAAGAACAACAAAATCAACCATCCAGACCCCTGCAGAGCACCCAGGGACTAAGCCACCAAYCAAGGAGTGTACATGGCTCCAGCAGCATATGTAGCAGAGGATGTTCCTGTTGGGCATAAATGGGAGGAGATGTTCTTGGTCCTATGAAGGATCTCAATRGCCTGAAACTTCTGAAACTTTTTCACCATTGGGCCTTAGTGACTTACCTGTCTCCACCTTCCTAAAGCTGGAATTACAGCTGTGCATCTATGTTCTGCATGTAAATATGGGTAATGGGGTTTAAACTTATGTGTTCTCATTTGAACGCAAGTGCTCTACTGAGTGAGTCATCTTACCAGGCACAAGGCCTCTATGTTAATCTGTTACAGTGTTTTATACATTAAGTATATTTGTCCATAAAACAATTTTGAATATTGGCTTACAGGGATACCCTGTGTGTAAAAACTTAGGCTGTATTCYTCTTCCCTGTAAGCTTCATCATCAGTCATGGAAAAGTGTTTTCTGTTCATTGGGCTTATGTGTGATGTATGGGGAGACACAGGTTGTTGAAACCAATTCCTTATAAGATTTATTTTAGGGATTAAAAGCACTGTATGCACTCACTGATAAGTGGATATTACTCAAGAAGCTTGGAATACCCAAGTTACTATTTACAGACCAATTGAAGCTCAAGAAGAAGCAAAACCAAAGTATGGATATTTAAGTCCTTTGTAGAAGGAGGAACAAAACAGCCATGGGAGGAGATACATAGACAAAGTGGGGCAAAAACACTGAAGGAAAGGCCATCCAGAGACTGTCCCATCTGAGTGGATAAAAGCACACAGTTGAACATATACATGTGCCATAAATACACAAARTAAAACAGTGAGTACTGGGATCCAAACTCAGGAYTCACAGCTAGCATTTTASTTAATGTTGAGCCATCACCCTAGAACTGTTTTCTACTAACTTTATTTACATGTAAATATTTATAAAAGAGAAAAAATTCAAAAGCATGAACAAGAAGTCCAGTTGTGAACTGTTGGCAATCAAAAGCACATTATGAAGGTTTGAAATTGTTTTATTTGAARCTAGTGAACATCATTCAAAAGAGCCAGAGTCAGACATTATTCTGCCCATAGTAAGTAAATTATTAACTTTATATAGTTATTTATTATACAGATACACTAAAGGAAAATGCTACATGCAAAAACAACAAGCACACAAATCAACCTGTCTTTAACTACTCAGAAAAGARAAGAGCATCATACATCCATTTTCTGTCAAGGTTTAGTATTATTGTGGTGACAAAATTTAAAATCACTTTGAATTCGTATCTCTTAAGAACAGCGAAGTTTCTGAAATGAGAAGCAGGAGAGACTGGGCATGGTGAATAATTCCAGAATTAGTTAGCAATTCCTAGGAAATTAAATCTCCACCTCTTTTAATTCTGAGGAGTTAGCAAAGAGGCTGTAGTAGTGGTTGGGACTTTTAAGTGTGGTAAGGATGATAATAGGAGCAGTAAACATGTATTTCTGCAGCTGAAATCTCAGGAGACTCAAATGTTTACTTCCATAACTCATAATCTTTATAAAATTTGGTATTTTTTTTTACATCTACTGAGCTTACTTTTGTAACTTAATATCATTTGTATGAACATGGGCATAAGTCCATCTACAATGCATATATAGATTCTCAGGGGCACATCCCTGAAGTAATCTGGCACTTCCTCCTATGGAAGTCATCAGTTGCTTCAGATGACATTCCCTGTCTCTGCTGAGATTTTTGCCTGTCTTGAACTTATAGTTGCTGTGAGTTCATAACTG
>BDUI01007799.1:78740-93939 GCA_002335545.1 Apodemus speciosus
AGACTCAGGTCAATGATAAGCAATGTTCACTTGCTGACCAAGGGTGTGAGAGAGACTGAATGTCATAGACCATGGGCCATCTTGAGTCACAGCAGTGGAAGCAGCAGTCTCCTCCTCTCCAGTTGGGTGGAGCACTTGCCCACAAATGTGCCTTCTTCATATGGAATCCTACTGAAAGCCACTCAACTAATGCAGAATTGAGAACACATACAGGAAGTAGGGAGGGGCTAGAGGCCCAGCAGGCACAGCAGCCTCACAGTGAGAGATAGGTGGGCCAGAAGTGACACACAGACATTGGCAGTTAAAGTTTTATAATGAGTAAGGTTTCACTTTCTAGACAATTTTACACTGTATCCCAGACATTTAGAAATGTAAATAAATCAAACTTTATTGGCTAGGAGTCCTACACAAAGCTATCATAAAATGAAAGATCTGTATTGCTCTGTGTTACTATCTGATGGTTTAATGTTGTTCCTGGGTTTTGGCACCATATGATGGGTTATAAATGGGGAGAGAAGAAGGGGATTAGAGAGTGTGCATGGGGGAAGGGGGATGCCTAGGCGGGCCCAGGCCCAGGCACCTCTTCCCCCGAGGGGCCACACACACTCAGACATGGTATAGAATAGAGTTTATTCAGGGAAGAGGATGGGAGTTAATGATGTGGTGGAGGCAGAGAGAGAGAGAGAGACAGAGACAGAGACAGAGACAGAGACAGAGACAGAGACAGAGAGGAGTAGAGGCCAGCCATGACCACGTGGAGAGAGGGGGGAGGGGAGGAGAGCCCAAGAAGGGCAGAGAGGTGAGAGTGCAGGCAGATAAGAGCGATGAGAGAGAGGGAGGAGGGGCAAGCAGCCCCTTTTATAGTGGGCCAGGTCAATGGGGCGGGGCATACCTGGCTATTGCCAGGTAAGTGTGGGGTGGAGCTTAGACAGAGTACTAACATTATCTATCTCAGATGTCTCACGGGAACATAGAATGATAGATCTTTGACCTTAAGACATAAAACAAGAGGTCAAGATAGAAAGAAATTCATGGAAAATTAAACACATACACGTACACACACACATGCACACTAGTTCCCTCTGATCTCAAAGTAAACATGTGTAGTGTCTCTTTCATTAATGCATTATCTTTAGAGAGTGCTCTGGGTTTGTCAGAATTGAAGGAAGATTCATTTAATCAGCGATCGAGTTCGTCTGTTAAATCGCAGCACTTTGCTCTCCATTTGTGAAATAATCTTCAGACTAATGAAGTAAGGTCAATTGCATGCAGTTTTATTCTAGCCAAATTGCTGTTAATTGCATCAAAGGCTTTGGTAAGGTCAATAAATGTTGGCTTTTTATATCCTCTCTTGAAAGTGGCAGAAAATAATCGTCTTTTCTCTGTAATGCATTCAGGCCTGGGGCAGTGCAGAGCAGGAGGCCATTAGATTTGCATTACCTGATCGGAAAATGTTCCATTTTCAAAGAATTAGAGGGAAGACCTGAATTACCCAGTGGCTCCAGTAGGCACGCCTTATCCTAAGTGCTCCTTTGCCATTGTACAGCATTGGCCCCAGTGGAGACATGTGCCATGTTCCTCCCCATCCCCCCACCCCCAACACACACAGACACACAGATACACACACACACACACACACACACACACACACGCGCGCGCACACACGCACACACGCACAGATACTTGTGTCTCCTGACATGTTCAAGGTAGGTGGGGACTTGAACTTTCTTCTATTTTTATGAGCTTTCTTTCCTCTTGATATTAATTTTCCCTGCCCTGTCACATCTTTGAATAGCTTGGGGCCTGGAATTCTTACTAGAGATGGTGAAAAAATAAAGAAGAGACAGACACATGAACACAGAAACAGAAAAGCTGGGACTAGACAGGCTGTGCTTGCTCTGATGGGGAGCCTCGACACTCCAGAAACAGGTTTATTATGCACAGCTACACCAGGAAGTGGGGGTATTCATACAGCCCAACAAGGGGTGGGGCTGGCTGGTTTGGGTAGCAGCAGTCTCTGTAGGGGCCGGTCTTCAGACCACAAACGGGGAGGGGGGGTGGAGACCATGAGGTGGCATTTTGTGGCCACAAGTCAGTTACTGCCACTAAGTTGGGGATTAGAAATGTGCAGAAAAGCCTTGTTCCTGCCTGCGCTGGGGCAGGTGGGGCTTGAACTCCCACAAGAACAGCAAGCAAGAGAAAACCAGGCGTGGCATGTGCTTGTTTCTCCCTTCCTCTGCTGGCTACAACCCGCTCCCCTACACATGTGCCTCCCGGTGTCTCATTCTTTACAGCACCTTTAAATCGGACCCATAATGTCACTTGCTCTCTACCAGTGAACATGCCAAAGAGGCTGAGGAGGCACTGTCTGTTTGCCTCATCTCGTCTGCCCTCAGAACAAGACCTGGCATGGAGAGCCTTCAGAAGCACACTGTTGAGGGACTGGGTACACTTATGAGTGGAAGTAGGTAGTGAGTGCTGGACTCTGTGTGCCGAGTTCCAGTGGGGACTTCTTAACCATGGGGGCCATCTCCTAACCCACTGACACTCAAGGAAGACACGGTACATGYGGCACCTTCCATTTTGAAGGCACCATTGCATCTCACACTCATGCATTCATGGGGAATATTTTTGGAAGCAGTCCAAATGGTTCCTATGTAAACCCTACCATGCGGTTCTCAGCTGTTCTGAGGAAACATTTGGGGAACACTGGTTTTTTAGGACCTGTCTTATGGAAGAGTGGTCCTGCAGACATTAAATTCCACACACAGTGAATGGCAGAGACTATATTTGACCCTAGGGAACCTGTTGCTGGAGCTGCATTCTTAACCTTGGTGTTGACCGGTGCACACACTCACACATACTCGTTTACCTAGCGTCAGAAGACGTATGATGGGTAAGATGCGGTTGGGTGTGGGCACCTCACTAAAGAGTGCAAACGTGAGTGGGAGCTGGGTGACTGGAGGCAGAGAACAGGATGCTTTGCTTAGGTGGGCGGAAGTGATGCAGCAGCTGCTCACAGCCCAGCTGCGTGCAGAGGGACGCTTACATTGCTGCTTGGCTTTGAGATGAGAGACTTTCAGTCAGTCTCCTCTTGGCTCACTTTACCGCGCCAGTGACGCCCCCTCAAGTGTAAGGACTGAAACTGGCATTCATCTCTTCTCAGATTGCCATTTAGTTGTTGGAAGGCCAGGCTGTGCTAACTCAGTCTCAAAACATCTCCTGGATGCTGGCTACCACTGTGCAGTGTATTTTGGGACAACTACCCTCCTGCTTCTTGGAAAATAGCTTTCCATACCCCGGGTCTGCCCTTATCTCCAGGTTCCTTCTTTGGCCCCACCTGTAAATGGTTCCCCTCACCCTTTTCATTTTATAGCATAAGGGGCAGGCTCAGTGTCACCTCTGATGAACCCAAACTAGCTCAAGATGATCTTTCAAAGACAAAAACACAAGACTGGAAAACTGGCCTGGATGAGGCATATCCAGAATGGTGGGTGTGCTTTAGACACCTCTGATAAGGCCTTGATCTACTTCTTTTTAGCAAGGATCTTTATGTCATGTCTGCAGGCTCCATTCTATATAAAAGGCCTGAAAGCACAGCAGGGGGTAAATGCCTTGTTTTAAGTTGGCCAGGAATGTCTATGAGCTATTCACTAAGTCTGGCATGTGTGATCTATAATTGTGTCTTAGGGGGAAAACAAAACAAAGCAAAGCAAAACAAAACACAACACAACAACCCACTCAGTGATAGCATATAAATAAGTTAGGAGGAGACTTCAGAATAACAGGAACCAGCTCAACCCCCTCCTTTCATGGCCAACTCTCCTGAACAAGAACAAATGAATGATCGGTAGCCTGGCTGTGATGCCCCACAGCCTGACCTGTGAGATTTAAATTGTTGCTTAGTTCCTAAACCAGGTTTCCAGGACACATGGCTTGTCTGGCCACATTGGAGGAGCAAGGTAGGAGATAACAGGTTTCTGGCTGCCCATATACCTGTGTCTTATGATACATGAATGAAAGAAAGGTCGCTTTCCCAATACCACACAAAGGAGTCAGGAACCACCTGCACAAACAGGACTGCTCCTACTGACTGGCAGCATGGTGTGACAGGCTCAGCCCACCCTTGCCATGGTCTGGGGAGACTGACTATCCCAAGGTTGCATGTAGAGTGGATAATATGGTCAAATCCTTTCCTTTGTAGCCTTTCATTATGTGTGCCAAGGAGAGAGGTGCTTCAATTGATCTGAGAACGCCCCTCAAGGGTGTTGTTGGCAAGTAAGGCTGGGGCAGGCCAGAATCAAAGATACCGACTTAGGCTGTGCTCGGGGTAAGCTCCAGCAGAGGCTGAGGCTCAGGGCTTGCTCTAGCAGCCGCTGAGGGTTGCTTTCAAGTCCTTATTAGATTGGAAGCTTCAGATAGAATTGGTTCAAGTAGCCTGGACTTTGAAGGAAGGCAGACTGCTCCCTGATTGTGAGCGAGTGAGAAGGCGTCTTGCAGAGCAATTTGAAGCACTTGGCTTTGTGCTTCAGAAAGGATTATTGGGTTGCCTTACTGGGCACAGGCTCATAGAGCATTGGGTTTTCTGAGAGGAAGGCAAAATTGCATGATTGGTCATTTCCCATGTATAGTGCTGATCATTGGGGCTGACTTGAAGGTATGGGGGGGTAGGTGCTGATTCCCTGCCTCTCCTGGTGTCCTCTGTCTTTCCCTGCTGGAAGTATTGACTTTGTTGATGTATCTATTGGGATATGGAACAGAGATGCTATACAGTTTAAAAATATAGGAGAGCAGAAGGAATCACCACTAATGCATTAGTATGTGTGGTCAAATTCTAATGTGCAAGCAGAAGCAGCAGAGACAGCTAAACCTAGAAAGGGCAGCTGTCAGCATAGCAAAAAGAGGCTGCAGAGGTCTGTGCTAGTGTAGGTTCTACAAGACAACTGGTATCCCCATCACCCTAGGATGGACCGTGGAGGCATGTGCCTGTCCACCACCAGTCCTGCAGTCTGCCTGAACAGATAGAATCGAGCTGGAAAGGTTGTCTGGGTTGTGCCCTGAGACSTCGCTCCTTTCCCATCACCCTCAGGATCCCTGGGGCTGGTCTTGAGGATGGAGTTGCCTCCTCTGCCCTGTCTTTCAGACCCACACTGCAGTGAGCAATTGTCTGGCACTCAAGTCTCCCCCCTCCACTCCAACCCCCTCCCTGTGTTTCTCTGCACCTTTTCMTTACTTCCTCATTCTTACCTTCTCCCCATTCTTCTTTCATTTTGAGTATGAGCAGAACAGAAGGGGGAGGGGCGTTAATGTGATGAATTTAACATGACCATCGTCAAAGTTATCTGTGTAAAGGGATGGATCTTAGATCCCAGCCTGAGGAGCAGTGCCTTCTCTTCCCAGTAATTTCATCTTTCTTTAAGGACTAGGGCTTCAGGAAAATGTAAAAATAACCCTTTAACCTGGTTTCACTAATTTTATTAAGTTAATTCTAGCTGATGCA
Organism: Apodemus speciosus; assembly: GCA_002335545.1. NCBI lineage: Eukaryota > Metazoa > Chordata > Mammalia > Rodentia > Muridae > Apodemus > Apodemus speciosus. The sequence goes on from BDUI01007799.1 coordinate 84,241, forward strand.
GACCCCATTGCATTACATAGAAAGAGGCCTTCCATTGACTGTCTTAAAGGTCTCACAGGGTAAGTGGTCACCCTGATCCTCTTACATGGCAAGGGCTTCTCCTTCCTCACCTACTCAGCATACAAGAAGAAACAATTTCTGTTAAGTTTGAACCCATCAGGAACTTTGAGGGAAATTAGATAGTTTTTAACTAGTTCATTCATTCATTTCATTTCAKTCAATTAAATTCATTCATTCTTCCTGTGGTACAACACACATAATACAAAATGCAGCATGTTAGCTACTTTCAAATGGTTTCATGTAGCAAACGTATAGACTGCTGTGGCTATCACACATCCCCGGAGCCTCCCATCAGTCTTACCCGCAACTGTGGCCAGTCCCAGACAAGGATACCCAGCAGCCGAGCCTCTCTGTACTGACCACCCAGGGCCTCCCGTGCACGGTCTCCTACAGTGTCTGCCCTTCATGTCTGGCTTACATTATGTAGCACCATGTCTCTGAGGTATTCCCATGCCATTGCTTGGCCAGGAGTCTTCCTTTCCTAGGGCAAGAGTCTTCATTTTAACTGATAGACTTAGCTGCAAACACTCTCGAAGCTAGCCTATCTTCCCGTAGGACTCAAGGCTTTCAGGAATTTGACTAGGCCCTGGGGGTGGGGGTGGGGTGGGAGTTCCTGATGAGGCAGGAGCAAAAACAAGTGACTTTGAACCAGACAGCCTCCAGCTGGAGCCCTGACACTGTGACTAACAGCCAGGTGACCTTGGGGATGTCACCACCTCTTTGATTTCATTCTTACAAAACTCACACAGCAATTTAAAACTAATATTAGTCTTGCCCTTTGGACCAAAGGGTTAGTTGGCAAGTAAGAAGTCTAGCTGTGAAGGGTTCACTAGGATAACAGTAATGGTCATGTTGTGTGAGAGACAAAGTCGCATCTCTGTGTTGTGTATATGTATGTGAGTGTGTGTGTGTGTGTACATGCACTTATGTGTGTATGTATGTGTATATATGCATGTGTATGTATTTGTACTAGTTGCATATGTGTCTATGCACATGTGTTTATATATGCATGTGTATGTTTGTATATGTGTGTACTAGCATATGAGGAGGCTGGAAACAATGTCAGGGGTCATTTGGCCATGCTCTTTGGTGTTTGAGACAGGGTCTATCACTGAGGTCTGGAACTYACTGATCAGGCCGGGCTGGCTGGGGAGCCAACCCCCTCAAAATCTTTTTATTTTTACTTCCTCAACCTTTGGATTACAGGTGTGTGCTACCTTGGCTAGTAAAAAGAGGAAACAACATCATGGGTCCAGGGGATGCAAACAGAGCTCATGCCTGTAAGGCCAGCAGTTTACACCCTGGGCCATCACCCACCCCAGCCCCAAAGTTGTACTTTCCTGTCTCTTTCCCTGTAAAAGTTGGTGGCAGTCCTGGAGAAGATGCAGGCATGAGAAGCAGGCTAGGCCTTGTGGAGAACAGTTTTGCTTTCGTCTGCCTAGGGTGCCAGAGAGACTCCCACTGACCAAGCATTTTAAACAGCAGCATCTGTGTTTCAAGATTAAAGTTCTGACAAGTTCTGACCCTGATGAGGGCTCCTTGAGGGTGTGGATGGCACTTTACCAACTGGGCCTTGTGCTACAGAAGGAAATGGAGTYGGGCCATAGTGTCTCCTCTTCTTAGAAGCCCACAGTACTAGCATGGGGAGAACTCATTCCACCCTAATTACCCCATAAACACTCTTCCAAACACCTGCCTTGAGGCCAGGGCTTCCGTGATCATTAGGGACACACGCTCCCTGATGCTCCCTGACAAGATTCACACTGCACTTGTGGTCGGTCCAGAAATCCTTAACTCCTGTGCCCTCCCATGGCTTGCATAAATCTTCACTTCCATCCACCCTGTGCATTCACACTCTGTAGCCATGCCAATTTATTCCCTGTCCTGNACTGATCAGGCCGGGCTGGCTGGGGAGCCAACCCCCTCAAAATCTTTTTATTTTTACTTCCTCAACCTTTGGATTACAGGTGTGTGCTACCTTGGCTAGTAAAAAGAGGAAACAACATCATGGGTCCAGGGGATGCAAACAGAGCTCATGCCTGTAAGGCCAGCAGTTTACACCCTGGGCCATCACCCACCCCAGCCCCAAAGTTGTACTTTCCTGTCTCTTTCCCTGTAAAAGTTGGTGGCAGTCCTGGAGAAGATGCAGGCATGAGAAGCAGGCTAGGCCTTGTGGAGAACAGTTTTGCTTTCGTCTGCCTAGGGTGCCAGAGAGACTCCCACTGACCAAGCATTTTAAACAGCAGCATCTGTGTTTCAAGATTAAAGTTCTGACAAGTTCTGACCCTGATGAGGGCTCCTTGAGGGTGTGGATGGCACTTTACCAACTGGGCCTTGTGCTACAGAAGGAAATGGAGTYGGGCCATAGTGTCTCCTCTTCTTAGAAGCCCACAGTACTAGCATGGGGAGAACTCATTCCACCCTAATTACCCCATAAACACTCTTCCAAACACCTGCCTTGAGGCCAGGGCTTCCGTGRTCATTAGGGACACACGCTCCCTGATGCTCCCTGACAAGATTCACACTGCACTTGTGGTCGGTCCAGAAATCCTTAACTCCTGTGCCCTCCCATGGCTTGCATAAATCTTCACTTCCATCCACCCTGTGCATTCACACTCTGTAGCCATGCCAATTTATTCCCTGTCCTGMGAATGCTCCACATGTAGTGCTACCTCTATGTTCTAGAACTTTCTCCACCTTTACTTAAAACATCCATAAATCACCCTTGTGAGTTTCACACCCATGTTCCCACTCATGTCTCCTCAGAAAAGCACTTCTTGGCTTCCACCCAGAGTGGCCTGCATCTCAAGGCCTGCATCTTCTCTAGGACTGGCACCAACTTTGACAGCAAAGCCTGCTTTTTAATCCACGGATCCTGAAAATGAGGAAGAGCACAAAGCCTCCCCACTCAAGAGCAAGGCTATGCCTAGCTTGATCGCCTGAAGGAGCTAGCCAGGGCAGCCTCAGGTCTGGTGAGGATGGCATAAACCACATCCCCACCCACCCTAGAGATTTCTGGTCAACCAGCCTTCACAGGACATGCTGCATTTGTATTGAACCTTTGCCTATGTGCTGAGCATCATTTTTGTTCAACTGATACTTTCAGCAACCCACYGGCATTGGGTAATTGGAGATTGTTAGATGCAGTTGAGGGGCCACTGACCCGTGAGTCTAAGCAGATGGTGGCCATTACTGTGGCTGAGCTTAATTGTGTTGAGAAAGCTGAAGCTGCTGCTGCTGGGTCTACTTTAAAAATGCTTTTCACAAGAATACTCCGGGCTGTGAGGAAGCACTAACAAGAGAACACCAGGCTACACACCTCTTCCACAYCAGTGTGTTGCTATGGCCACTCTTGTGATTTAGGAATAGCCTCAGACTGGGGAGGAGGCTCAGTGGGTAAGAGTTCTTTCTGACCTCCCATCCCAGGACCCACATGAAAAGTGGGCCATGCTACACATACCTGTGACCCCAGCATGGCAGACATAGAGAAGCAGATCTTCTGCCAGCCTGCCAAAGCAGCAAGCTTCAGATGCAGTGAGARTTACTGCATCAATGCAGTAAGACAGACAGCAGCAGAAGAAGATATAAGGACATCCTACACTGCTCTCCGCATGTGCACCTATGGACTGCATCTACATGTTCATGTGCACACACATAAGATTCAGACAATTATGGATCATAATATGGGTAAAGGATTAATTTTCTCAATTGATGGAAACTAATTCTTTACAGGATATCACAGGCCTGCTCATGTTCCATAGAGCAATGCCCATGAATATGTAAACCAAGTAAGGAATACATCCCTACACGTCCTATAGAAGAGCTTTAGATGCAGCTCTTCATGCACACACTGACCCTCCTGGTTAATTTACTTGCAGTTGGTAGTTTKGGATGTGTGCACTGCACTCCCAGAGCAGCTCTGTTACCCATTAGTCCATAAAGCTAATCTCTCTGGTTAATAGTTTGCAGCTTGAGTCTCATTAAGCAGGAGAACTCCTAGCCATGCTTGGCTATAATCTTCTGGATTCATTCACTGTAATTTGGCTCCTGACTAGAGGATATTTTCTCCCTTATTATGTGGTGGCATTTCYTAGCATTCTGCTTTGGAAAATGGCAGTAGTCCTGTAGGCCCATTTCAGAAAGGAGGATGTCTTGTTGTTAAACATGTACAGCAAACATTGCAATACTAGATGGCAAAGACCACRGTGGCTGAATGGTACATTGCACACTTGGAGTTCCAAGGGAAGAGATTCACATCTACATTTTTTTAATACTGAGAAACTGAGGCCAGGAATGAATAAGTTTGATTCAGTCAGTCACTGTCCCGAGATGAAGATTCAAACTTGCAGTCTAGTCTCTTCTTGCTCTTCAGCRTAGCTCCTCAGATACATGGTCATTACATCCAGGGAAGACAGGGCACAAGTGTGAGCCYCCAGGTGCGGCAGGGCAAACCTCGGCTTGAGAACAGGTCGAATGGAAAGTGGAGACAGTCTGAATTCTCAATTAGAATCATGGGGCCAGTTTTCCTGAGGGATAATAGAATGTAATTGCCGTGATCACTTTAAATAATCTTCCATTCATATGTAGAAACAGCACAAAAGCTCTGGATTAGGGAAAACCCTATGTCCTGTTTACTCTTTCATCCCCAAGACCCAGAAAAATGGCAAGACAATGAAAATATTTTTGAATGAGACCATGCCACCGTTCAGGATTTAACATATCATAGTCTACCTATTGAAGATACCTAGAGTCCATTGTGTTCTGTGTGTAAAAGCAGCAGTGTGGAGTAAGCCTTGGATCCTGTCAGGAGAAGTGAGGAAATCAAGCTGCCTAAAAGCGAGGCCATACGAAACAATGTCAGATGCGTAATCTCAGGCTCTGTAGCAAAGGACTACAACATACTGAAAGTCACTAACAACAAAGAGAGCAAGAGGGAAGCAAGCACCTCTCCTCCCTTTGGATAGTGTAATTCCACAATGGGCTTGTGGTTGTGAGAAAGAGCCCTCCCTGGTGTGTAGGTGACTGAGTTCTGTGACCTCACATGGCAAAGAGCAGGTAGGAGGAAAAGAGAGGAAAGAGAAAGGCCGTCCTATCTCTTCTGATGATAGCATTTGTTTCCTGTTGCTATGGCAACTATCCAATAAAAGGAGTTTAGAATTGGTTAGGAGAAAGGCTTATTTTGTCTCATGGTTTCAGCCCAGAGTCAACCCCTCTCAGTTGCAATTAGACCTGTGGTGAGGCAGAACCATGGCGGAAAGGCATGGTGAGAGGAGCTGCTCACCTCACACCAACCAGGAAGCACCAAGAGCCAGGTTCCTGGGGCATGGCTACTCTTCAGAGGCATCCCCAGAAGCCTGTGTCCTCCGGTCGTAGCTAAGTCCTTAGCCCGGTGGCCTTCTGCTCCCATCACCTGCAAACTCATCAATGGTTTGACCATAGATGAAGTTAGAGTATTTGGGGGCCCAATCCCCTCCCAGAAAGTCTGTCAGGTGACACCAAGCTCTTGACACACGAGCCTCTGGGGAACATTTTAGATTTAAGTCCCATTCATGGGGTTCCAGCCTCTCATACTCAGCTCCACCTCAAAGCCCAGTGTCCGTGGACTAATATGTCAACACGGAGGTTATGTGTTGGTCAAACATTTAAGCTCTAGGAGTTGCCCCTGCAGAATATCACAGAGCTACAGACAACAAAATGCTGCTTAGAAAATGGCAACAATTTGACTGTTAGAACTCCCACTTGAAGATCTCCCCACTGTAGAAGGGGAAGAAAGGGCTCCTGGCTGGAAGAATGAGGTCCTCCAACACAGCRGATCCTGGAGTTAGCATCTCATAACTGACCCAACTAAAAATGACCAGGAAATACTCAAAACTAGTAAGTGACAGGTTATTTGGAGACAAAGGCTTCTGAGTCATTTTAGATGTTCTAATTACATGCATACATGCATACATGCATGCATGCATACATACATACATACATACATACATACATACATACATACATACATACATACATACATACACACTCATACATAGATCACCTTTTTCATAGACCTAATGGTCAAGCAGCATTACCTTACTGGGGCCACATTGTGAGGCCACCAGCTATACACAATGCCATTTATGTAAATACCATTGTCAGAAGTACTTAAGTACACTCTAGTGGAAGCACTCACATCAAGCCAGACTGTGTGACTTTACACAAGACAGCTGGCCTAGATTTGTAAGAGCAAAAGAGAAAACAGTGTCATATGGTGAGCAGGAACTACCCAAAAAGAGGTGAAGCTGTGGAAGGAATTGGTCAGATCAAAAGAGATAAACTAGGCCTTGTAATATCTGTGTGTCTGCATGGATCGATTCCTTGATTTAAAACAGAAAAAGCATCTCTCCTTGCCTGCGGACACACCTGTGTCTATCTGGTATACAGAGCACGATGGCGGAGACGGTAAACAAGACACTCAGCATGGTTAGGTATGAAAATCAATGCACAAGTGACAGGTCAACATGGAAAAGAAGGAGCCGGTGGATGACAGGAAATTCATGCTGAAGTAGTGGGGTTAGTATTTGTGGACTTCTCTTTAAAAGACTGATTGTATTACTTGCTTATGTGTATGTGTGTGTTTGTGTGCATGTGTGTGAAAGTGTGAACATTTGCCTCTGTGTGTCCACATGTGTGTCTCTGCAAGGTACATGTGCACTTGTGTGTGTATGTGTGTGTGTGTGTGTGTATGCGTGTGTGCCTTTGCTCATATGCATTTGAGCTGGCCTGCTTGATTGAGTGGATGCCATACTTACTCCTCTCCTTGCAGGCTGGTCTCCATRTCTTGCACAGTAGCTAGTGCTCTGAGCCTCTACTCTTCTTGCTGTTTCAGGGCTAGTCCCTGCTGGAGAAGCAAGATAAAATGCATATTTAAAGTGAGTCTCTGTTGCAAATGTCTCCAAAGGCCTCTCTCTGTTTGGTGGTATCTGCTCTAAGCAGGTGCTTATGGTCTGTGGCAGAAACAAGCATCCTGGATGTGGGTCTGGCAATGCTGAGGGGCAGCCCTGACAGGCCATGGCCTTCTGCACAAGTTGTGCACTTTTGAAGTGAAGGTCACTAAATGCTATTGTGCAACCTGTAGCATTCAGGGTAAGATGTTACCTGGACCACACTATGTATTCAGGAAGCTTAGCAAGTATATCCACTCTGACAGCAAAGCTTACTTACCCATGTCTAGGAATTTGCCCTGCTCTACTGGGGTGGCCATCACCACAAAATAACAGTAGAGATTGCTTCTGCAAGCCCAGCATGAACTGATGCTTTTTATAAACTTCCTATTAATTGTTTTAATATCCATGTTCTATGTATGTAGTATGCATGTGTGTGCATGCATTTGTATATGTATACATACATACTTTTTGGGGATGCGTTTGCATATGGAGGCCCAAGGTTGATGTCTCGAATCATTCTGAATCACTCTTGTGTGCTTGAGGCAGGCAGGGTTATTCAATCAAACTCTTATTCACTGAGACAGGGCCTCTCAATCAAACCCAGCACACYGATATGGCTAATCCTATTAGCCAGCTTGCTCTCAGGATCCCCCAATTCTGCCTCTAAGCTTGAGTTTCAGTGGGCTGACACTTTATGTGGATTTCTGGTAATCAAACTCTGGTCCTCACACTTAAGAGCTGAGCCACCTTTCCCGACTCAGAGGGTAGATTCACCAGCCACCCACTCRGGTCATATTCTTCTCTTTCCTATGTGATTGGTATCCTGAATTTGATGCTTCCCCTTAAAAACTTCTAATCTGCCAAGCAAAGTCACCTGATTCAAAATGTAAGGTGACGAGTGGCACATGCACAAGTGGCTGGCTCGGTGACGAGGTGGCACATGCACAAGTGACTGGCTCGGGCTACTACTGACATGGGGATGTTTCTGCAAGGTCCAGGGAGAGCAGTGAGAAAACTCCCATCCGTTTCTGGCAGAGATTAGCTGGATAAAAGAGCAAATKCTAGGGGCAGCATTGTACTTTCTCTAGCTGGTCCCCTGTTCTTCTGAACCTACAACTTGAACCCATAAAAATCATCATTTCCCACCCCCTTCTTTGCATCCTTACGTGCTACCGGTTTTTTTCAGAGCTCCAATTAACAGGCTTGCGTTTTAGCTCAGATGCTCCGGTAAAGCATCACTTAGTACCAACATGCTCACCATGCATCACCCTGAAGGACATGCTCATTATTCCTGAGCGTAGAGCGTAATGACTTTTAGTCAGTCTTGATATAAAGAAGTAAGCRCATGCTATCAATAATCACCAGAGAAAGTACAACAAAACTGCTTTTCTCCTAACAGATTTATGGCTCAGCAGCATTAAAAGTGTGGGAGTGCATTCTTCTAAGCGGTGCTCATCTCTGCTATCCATGGCTGGACTCTGTACCTGGCCCCCTGGCTGCCCCACTCCCTACATCCTATTCTGCCCCAACTTCCGGTGACAGCCCTAGTTCACCAAGGCTTCCTGTGTCCTTACAGRCAGGGGCCACTTGTCTGTGTTYTCACAGGAAAGRCCAGAGAGCTGAATGAGGGRTAGCATTACTGTGCAATGGCAGGATTCAAACTCAGRTCTCTATATAGAACAGGGTGACACAGTGTGGTGTCCCCTGACCTTCGGGATTTTATTAAACAAAGCATRGTGGCTTAAAACTCGGGCTTTAAACCCATGGCACCAGGAGCAGGCTGGGTCTCTTGGGAAAGGRGACCACTGACTGTGGCCAACTAGTGGACCCTGGCCTTGGCAAACATTTATTGGGAAGACTTGAGGAGAGGTGGGTGCCTTGACTGTAGCAAGGTATTGAGGGGGGGAGAGAGAAGGGTGACGTCATGTGACGGGAAGAGACTGGCTCCCAGGGCCCACTGGAATGGAAGGSGGAWTCTCAGGCCACCTTCGCTTTGGTGTCTTCCCTCACTGAGCTATTACCCACTTTCTAGCAAGAAACACAGGAARGACCGGATGAGTAAGTTCATTGRGTTTTCCTGCCAAGAAACGGGAAGCTGTGGCAGGATTCCGATTTGACGCTGTCTCATATTTTCAAACTTATTCTTTTCATTAGGCAGTTTTCATTGAATGCCCACCTTCCTGCCTTCCATCATGAAGACCACACACCCCATCGTGGTCCATGCTCTGGAGCCTACCAACCAGAGGTTTGTCAGACCATGAGGAGAGGAAGTGGAATAACAGGGCTGGAGTTCTGGATAATGCTCTGCTACCCTGTGCTGGATGGATGAGAATGTCCTTGAATCTCAGTGAGGAAGGACCCTTCTGTCAGTGGAGGTGTTGCTGCTTGGGCTTTTACTCTCAATGGCCCCCCTCCCCCCAGTTAATCAGGAACTTCAGCGTGGAGTTGGTGAAAGCTGTATGGAAGTGCCTCATAAGGCAGAGTGTATTTAGGAGGAAGTGGGAGACAGGCATTGGATCTCCTGTGTTCCACCCAGGGGAAGAGCTCCTAGCAGGAGGAAGGCTAGAGGCTTTGATGATGAGATTGATGGGTGCTCTTGTAGAGAAACAAGAGGCCACATAGGAAGACACTGTACCTCGCCCCTGAGTGGACCTGCCATTATGGTTTGACCCTCCAAGGTGGACCATCTTTGCTCAGAGAGAGGGAGAGA